>VYXB01001954.1:0-36967 GCA_013397135.1 Pachyramphus minor | reverse complement strand
GCAAGGGTGGAGGGAATGGCCGTGGTAGAGAGGAGGACACAGAGAGGAGGATGACAGTGAAGTTGTGTGGGGAGTTGGGACAAGGAGAATCCAGGGTACAAATGGGAACAGACGTGGGGGGAGAATTCGAAGCCAGGCTGAAATGTGTGATCGCAATGAGGGGTGCTGTGATCCGGGGCAGTTTTCCACATGGGCAGGGTGTGACAGACCAGCCCTGGAAACTGTTAAACTTTGGACCAATTCAGTCCTTATCTGCACTGTGTAGAAATCAGCAGCCCAGTTCTGTGAACTGCCATTCTCAGAATAATAATAAAATGTACAAAAATGCCTTATATCCATGTGGCCTAATTTAACTCCCATCCTGCAGGAAAGGTGACTCTTTCCAGAGTTTTCCCAGCACTGCAACACACTTCCCATGAGGGGAGCTCCATGCTGCAGGGGAGTCATGGACAGCTTTCTGCAGGGTCAGAGGGGCCTGAAGGGTGGGAAAAGCTCCTGGAAAAGCTGGGAATGTTGGCACAGTAAAGGTTTCCTTAGGAGTCTGAGCTAATACACCTCACACCTTTCCTTACTAACAACCCCCTAATATCTGTACTCGTTCAGAGGTGTCACTGCTCTGGCACCTTCCTGCTGAGGTCACCTCTAAGGTATTATCACATGGGCAGTCGGGATCCAGCCTATGGATCAGGATCCAAACACGGGATGAGAAGATGACCTGTGCTTCACACAGCCCAGGAGGTTTCCTTTCTGCACTGATGCAGAGCTGAGCTATAACATGTCTGGGGTTATCCCCTCCTGACAGAGCTCAGAGCTGGGCCTTGTTAATTCAAAGCTGGGGCAAGGAACTGTTTTATTCCCACTGAAGGCCTTGGAAGTGGGATGTGGTTCTTAAAGCTTTCCTTCCATAGAATGGGACACCTCCCCACAGTGGGTATATGTGGACTCTCATCCATTTCCCCCCAAAGTGTCTGAAGTGCCAGGTTCTTTCAGGTGGAAATTTCCAAAGCTTCCTGCTGGGGTGCCAGCGTCTGGGAAGCAAAACAGTCCTGGGACCAGGACCTGGGATCCCTTCCTCACCCAGGGCTGTCTGCTGCCTTTGCCATCAGCTGTTTGACACAAAACTAGCATGTGTTGGACACTTCATTTACTACAAAATGCAGGCACAATGTATCTACTGATGTTATGGCTTTTGTTACCCTGAAACAGTTAAAAAGTTACTTTTGTCATGGTTATGTAAATCCACACGCACCTCAAAGACATTCCAGGTGTCCCGATTCCTGCACTGAAAAAAAAAAAGCAGAAGAAAAATCAGCCTTTGTAATTGAAGGTCATACTATTAAATTCCAATCTGTTACAAATTCACATAGGCAGGTCATTATCCTTTTCTCAAACTAAGTATATAAAGCAAATGGCTGATAGTTTGCAAATATTGCAACATTACCTGGCCACTGCTGAGCTGAATAGAAAAACAAAATATAAAGCTACTTTTCACATACTTCACATATTTCTAGGTTATTCTAGATTTTTCCTAACATGTGATGATTATTCATTTCTGAGGTCTTGCAGTGCTCTCTGGACCCAGCATTCAATAATTCTGATATAATTTAACAAAAGTATTTAACATTATGTTAAACACAGAACTCTTGCTTATGATCTCTTTCTAATGGATAACTAGTGTGTCAGACATTAATTGCAATGCCAATATTAAAAACCCCCACAACTTTTGGGATGAAACACAGTATTTCATTGTTCAGTAGTTTTATGGACATTTAATGCTTTCATTAAAAGTGGTTTTTAGAGGTCATGAAGCACACTTAGTTTCATATTGCTTTTCAGAGAACTATAAATTTTTCTGAGATTTTGGGACACACTGCTCACCTTTGAATGAAAACACTGTGATATATTGCAAGTGTGAGAGCATTAACTGACAGTCCCTGCATTTGGGGCACTGTATAAGATGTGCTGCCTCCAAGATTGCTGCTACTGCTGGGCATTTTTTTTCAATAGATAGGATATTTGGATTTATTTATTTATTAACAGCCAACGTTTTTCTAATACATCCAAAATGCATCAGTGACAGTCCTGTGTGTGTATTTAATAGGGTGAGAGAAGAGGGGCTCCAGCTCTCCTCAGCCCAGCAGACAAGTCTGTGTCCCAGTTAGGTCAGGACTGGGTCCTAACACCTAGATCAGGCTGCACTTGGGAGACAGATGCACCTGTTCACTTTTCCCCTCTCTCTCTGTATCAGTGTTACAATGACAGTGCCTTGAGTGTCCCACAGCTGTTTGTGTCCCAATCCTGTTGGGAAACGAGGATTTTTGCCCGTTGCTCCCCTTCCCTGAGTAGAAGTGCCAAGCAGGACTTGAGATGAGCAGCTCCATGAGGGATTCAGTGCAAGATCTGCAGTGAGCAGAGGTCAGGAAGCCTCTCAAAGCACCAGGAACTGCAGCAAATGTGGGGGACCAAAGATGCTGATGCACCTGATGGTTCAAAGCACTACTTTTCCAAGGGAATTCCACAGGAATGTCATGATCCACAGGTTCTTGTGCCAGTGCTGTCCCCCAGGTTCTCAAAATACTCTCAAATTAACCAATATGTTGCTGATCCTGCTTTAGGTTTTAGAAGCCAAGAGCTTAAGGCAAATTTTGTGTTTATGCAGTTCCATTCCAGGAGCGAGAGGAGGTTTCACCCTGTGAGATCCTGTGAGAGGGACAAGCAAATACCATCATTAGCTGCTGACAAGTGCTCCGTGTTTCACTCCAGGTTGATATCACTGAACAACAAATCCTTTCAAGCTGAGGTAGCCAGCTGGGATCCAGAGGGATGGGAGTGCCTTGCATCACCCCACAGCTCACTGTTGGATAACAGCCTTGCTGCCGGGCTCAGGAGGGAATTCCATCCAGCCTTCCTCAGCCAGGAGTTCACAGCTGAGGCTCCATCCAAAGGATTGGAGGAAACACAGAGAAGGGGCAAATTCAGGCATCTTTTGGACACCAACAGGGCTGTTGAGGAGTCCCATAAGGACAAAATAATATGATGGTTGGTGTCCCATGAGCAAAACTTCTGAAGAAGTGTTTAGAAATACAAAAATTTCTTCTGTTCTGTGGCTGCACAAAAAAAAGGGGCTTTGATTTCTTGGATTTCCCAAGAGGAAGAAAAAGAAGGTTTTGCACTCACAGATAGTTCTCAAAGGATTTGGTGGGTTTGGACACTGGGAAATGTGAATAAACACCTTCAACCAGGAAGTGTTCATTTCCAGAAAAGGAATTTTTTGGGGTAGTTAATCTTTTGGAGGTGAGGTCCTCCCCATCTTTAGAAACTGAAGAATATACTGGTAACTCATTTCAAACATGTGATATGTGTTCAAAGCAAGTCAACATTTAAGAATTACATTCCATTTCCTTCTGTATAGAGGTTTAATCACAGCACATTCCTTCAGCAGTAACAAGAGCTGGCTGGTGTTATGTCACATTCTTCCCCAGCTTCTGTAATGTTATCAAGAAAGCAAGGGAGTTCTGCCCCTATTATTAAGCTTTTGTGAGTAAATTGAGAGATTAAAATTATTTTCCCAAGGCAGTTTTTAAAAATAAAGATATTTAAAATTATCTGGATTTTATTTAATTCTACTTGTCTTCATTTACTAAACATGGTTGAAATTATATAGGCACCACCTCTAGAGATCATGGAGTTAAAGATTAACTGATCAGAAGAGAATTACACCTCCATTTCCTTTTTCTCTACGATGTCTTCCCATTGTATGTGCAACTGTTAATGTTAAATGCCTATTTTGCCACCTGATGGTGTAGTTCTGAGAAGTGTTACAGCAGAATACACCTAAGTAACTCTGTGAAGACTTACATATTTAGCAGGTTCAATTTCATTTAAAAAGAAATACATTTGAAATATTTACAAAAGTCTTTCCCCTTTCTTATGTTTTTTTTTTTTTAAAGCTTTGCTAATGTGGCAAAGACAGTATATAAATTCTTTTAAAAATTGTGAAGAATGATGAACATTTTTACCACCAGTGTTCCCTGCTCCTTTCTTAATTTGCCTGACTAACTCATTCCCTTTCAAGGCATTCCTGCTCCATCAACACCTCTGCTTGCAGTGGGCATTGTTCTCCCAGTCTGCCTTTTTGGCACAGGTTTTCATTCTAAGCCTTCTCTAAGCCAATCATAACTTCTCACCATAGCTAAAGTACTTCCTAAACTCATTGCAGATCCATCACATTTTTGTCCTGTTCCTGACTGGAATTCTGTCCTCTGTGGGGATGTCTTTTCTGCTGCCTTCCCTGTACAGAAGGATCAAACCCCGCTGCAGTCACGTATAAAGTGCTCCTGCATTTCAGGAATAAAGACTGGGAACAGAAAGTTTCTCTCTGTATAAGATTTCTTTTTTCCCTTTGCAGATTGTGAGAACTGTCAGACTGGAGCATTGTCTGCGTTGCTGATGAACAGGACAAACTGCATGAAAGCACTGAGATGCACGTTTCAAAGTCTGGTTTTACTCTGTCCCTGTGGCTGCTCCAAGGGCAGGAGAGTTAACCCACAGTGGAAGACATACCTATCGGAGTTCTGGGATGAAGAAACATGTCTAGACAGGGGCTCTGGTTCTCACTAAGGCTCCCTTTGGCATGCAGAGGCAATGTTTATGCAAGAGGTCAAGATTCAATCCATTTCTCAAGCTGGAGCTGGAGATGAAGCTTTTCAGGAGAAGAAACTAGGAAGGAAATCTCCACCCATGCTCTGGCTCCTGCGACAGGGGACAGAGCTTGGAGCAGAGACACCGTGGCCCTCTGAGACAGGATGTGTCTTGGGGAAATGATGTGTCTCTGAGGGGAAATGACTGCAGCTGTGGCTACAAAAAAATGCATGAGCTCCCATATCACAGGATTTTCCAGTGGTTAGTCACTAAGATAACTTCTAAGTCCATCCATCCAGAACAGATTAGTAACTGATGCACTGCTATTCCATGCAGTCCCTTTAGCCATGTTGTTTCCTCATTATACCCTGCAGGACAGTGCTATCCCAATGAAATTTTATAAAAAGATAAGGCAGATTTTAGAGACAGGCATTGAACACAAAATGAATAGACTTTGTCAAGTGCTTTGAGAACAACATGCTAAATATTCCAACTGAAATTCCCGAGGTTTCCCGAAGAACCACATGTTCCCTCGTGCAATTGCTCTGCACGACTTTCTCATGTTGCTTTGTGACTGAAGCAACTGTAGAATCTCATCCTTAGGTTTAATGGGCTGGTACAAGGAGGTTTCTAGAAGACCTTATAGAACCAGACAGTTGGAAACAGTCTCCTCTGAGTGACATGTCCCAAGAATTTACTTCACTGCTGTACTGCAACATCTGTCTGCAGAAAGTGCCTGATTCAACTGGACACGGTGTGTGCTGTCCCAGTGGAGCACAGCTCAGACAAATGAAGTGTTATTGGGAAGACTCTCAGCCCAAACAAGTATTTAGGAGAGTTGACAGCACTGTTTTGGACCAAGCCATATTATTTAGCCACTAAAGGAATATCAAACCTTCTCTAATCCTTCTTATCCCCAATGGCCCAGCATCAGTTTGAAATAATGACTTTGTGGTCTGCCAGAGCTGAGCTGTAAAATGTCCTGTACTGTCTCTCTGAGTTTTAATTCTGGTGGTGATGCAGAGAGCAAGGGGGGCCAGGAGCTGACTCAGTCCTGCTGCTGTAAACTCACCCCTCAGATACCTGATCAACAGTGATACACTGGAATTAGCTGCCTTCTTAAACAGCCTCTTGTCCAGTGAACACCCTGCTTGGGCCACAGCCCCTATTTAATGCTTTGGAAGAAGTAAAAAAATATTCTGTGATGCACCTTCTATCCATGCAGCCATGGAAAGCAGAGATGCTTTCCTGGCTCCCCAAAAACCCTGGAGCATTATCTGATAAGCCTTAATACTTTGGCACAATTAGCTGGTTCTCATTGGCCATCATTACTTATCTAAATATTCAGGGATTAACATTTCCAGCTTTACAGAATTCCACATGTCAGAGGTTTAAGAGGACTAAATTATCTCACTCCAATCTGTTGGAGGGACTGTGGCTGTCAGAGATAAATACAGATACAGAAAAGCAGCAGACTCCTCTGGCCATATAATGTTTGCAGAGAAAGCATCTTGGAGCACAAGCCACTTAAAACAACCCTCACCTGGTAGTTCTGATTTCCTCTGTTTCTTCAGGCAAGTGGAAGTTTTTCCATGTGTCTCATACAAGTTACTTCCAAAGGTTTCCATTCAAGAGGCAAGATTGATTCCAGGAAACATATCAAATGATGGCAATACTGTGTACTTCTACAGGTAGCTGAATCTGCAAGGTTCAAAGACAAAAATAGCTCACAAAGCCTTAACCCCCTGGGATGGTTATTTTCTGCCATGGGGAAGCAGCCACTCAGAGTCAGATGAGCTGTCCCAGACTGTGCAAACCACATCTCCCCACAGTTCTGGGAATTGCTGAAAGGTGCCCAGGCCACCCAGCTTTGGAAACACTCTGCTTTGTCTTACATGAATTCTGGAGACATTTATAAACAGGCTACATGAAAACTAAATCCATAAATAAGCTCAATCATGACACAGAAGCATTTGCAGGTTGAATAAATACAGCCATCTCTCTCTCTCTCTCTTTTTTTTTTTTCAAACTAATTCCTAATACTTTCTGAAGTGCAGAAATACTCAACCTGTCCACAGGCTGTACTGGCTTCTTTTGTGCTTTCTTCTAACAATCACCCACAAGTCCACTGTGAAACCAATGTGGGAGGATTTAAGATAAAGTTTTCTCTAAAAATACCCCTGAAATATTTCATTCTAGAATTACAAAGCAAGGTTTCATGCCAGATAAGAACAGCACAGGTATTTAAGTAGGTTAGTGGGTCTAGTGAAGTGCTAAAAGTAACCTAAAGCAAAATCTGTCACCATGTGTCTTGAATCAGTCTTTTATTCTACACTTGAAACCCTTTAAAATAGAACTGCAGGAAAGGTGGATTTCTCCTTTTCTTTTTAGCAGTAGAATTCAGGGGCAACATGTCTAATTAGGCAATATGTCTAATGAAAGATGTGATATAATCAGATATAATCATCCTGCAAGCAGACACATCCAGCCCCTCTGTGCACACGTAACTCATTCACTGACTGCAAAATTTAGGGTTTCTCTCAGTAAATGTTGTCTCTCATTTGTTCTGCAAAGCTCCTTGCACACTTTGGTTACTACAAATTTAACAAACATTTGGATTATGTTGCTAGAAACACATTATGTTCCAATCTGGTCTAATACACAGTGGCCTGGCTATGAGGAAGTAAACTTTCCATTTAGTTAAAATGAGTTTTCTTGGGTTTTATTTTCTGTCATGTTTGTTCCTGGGATATTTTTTGTTTGTAACTACAGCACACTGAACTCTGTTGACAGCTGCAAATCCACTGTGCAACACAGCAGATCAGGTTTTGTGTTCTGCAGCACTGCAGGATATCTGCAGATGCTCTTGGCTGTAGCAAACAGAAAAATTGTTAAAGGTAGTCTGGACAAAAGCTGGTTGCAGGCTTGCATTACTTTTCTTAAGTAATTCCTGGGATAATTTGCTGTTAACATTGGGGGTTTTTTAGAAATTATTAGATCCCCTCTGTTTTTCCTTTCTGACTTCATTTACATCTTGTAAAGTTGTTACCATTCCCCCTCTACTTATGTTTTCCTTCCCTAATCCATGTCTGGCCCCAGACTGCAGGTGTTGATATACTCTCAGGTACAGACGGGTAATAGCTTCAATTTTAGGAACTACATAAAACAATATTTCTACAAGGAAGAAAAATTCCTGCTCAGTTCAAGTCCAACTTTCCGAAGCAGTTCTTCAGAAGTGGAATGTGGATGTCCTGTCTGCCCCATCCCCCTGCCCTGTGTTGGGAATGTTCTCTCCATTGTAAGTTATATGAACTGCAGCAATGGGTTTTTGGGTTTTTTTTTAGCCATTAGGGGAAAGGAAATGACATATGGAGAGAATTCAAGTCCCTCCTCATTCCTAGAGAGTCTATCCAGAAAGTCAGAGTGCTGAGCTGCATCCAAGTGTCGTTTCCTGCTCAGAATTGGGAAGGGGAGCCGGGGGCGGGAGGAGAGACGGATACGTAACATTAAATTGCTGCTTCTGATTAACAGCACATTCTGCAAATGATTTCACAGTGTTGCTTTGAACAGAGTTGAGCCTCTGCAGCCCAAATATGTGTAGCAATCCACTGATGAAAGAGCTATTTTTACATCTGTTTCAGATAGTGGGTAAAAATGAAGTGATTGGGACAGTGGAAATGTGCTTTGGAGATTTCTCAAGATTTTCTGATAACTTTGTACCTCCAATCTTCCACATGCCCACAGAGCAGTGTTACACACTCCTGGTGGTACAGCTATTTTACCACTGTGAACCTGCACACAGAGCAGTCTGGTATAGAGAACAAATTAGGCAACTTTCCACCATTTTTTATCTATTTATGTGTATTACCCCATGACTTAGAAATATATAAAAATACAAAAATATCGCCTTTAAAAAATGACCCTGTGCTTTCCATTTCACATTGCAAGCAAATTGAGAAAGGTATGAAATAAAGGAGAAAAATTCCTCACTACACTGCACCTCTTTTGTTGAGCTCACAGGTTGATCCAACCTCCTCCCCAGTGAAACCAGTGCCATTGATTTTGCATTCAGTGTGTCAGTCACTTGAAACTCCCTCCCTGATCCATGATTTACACATCACTGCTGGGGCTGGCCCATTGTTTTATTCAGATGATCAGCACAACATTTTAATGCAGTCAAGCAAGTTGTGCTTAGTAAGGATTGACAGGATTTTTCTCTATACTGCTGTCATTTTTCTCTGCTCTCCTCGTGCCTTTAAATCCCAACTCCACTTCCCTCCCACTAATGACACTCCCGGGGCAGTGGGTGAACTGCAACCTGGAAACAGGCCACAGCTCTTCCACGAAATCTTCTGGCTTCTGCGGAAGAGCGTCCATTTCCTGGAGCCAGTCTGAGACAGACAGTGCTCTGCAGTCAGAAACAGGACTGGAATCCATGACCCCTAATCCAGAGGAAGTGCTACGAAACTCCCAGCAAATCAGTTCTCTCTTAGCTGTGTCCACACGGGGAGTTTCTGCCTGACTCGTGTCAGTGCCATTCCCTGGATCAATGAGATTTTCCAAACACATGATGAACAACTTTGCACACCTGCAGCTGAAATTCTGAAGTTTTCTGAAATTTCCAATTGCCTTGGGTACACCCCTCCCAATCTGAGGAAGGGTCCCCTAATTCCCTGTTGGACTTTTCTCCTACTGTGTTCTTCTGAAGGCCAAAGGGTTAATATCTTTCCTACTAGGTTTTAAGTGAAAGTCCCAACATTTTCCCTTATAGGTCAAATATCAGCAGACACAATTAACCTTCATTAATTACTTCTGTTTTGACTAACAGTGCTTCTTCCCCGAATTGCACACTCTTCCAAAGTTTAGACTGTACTTAAACCTATGTCATACCTTATCACAGAAGAGCTTCAATACTCCTGGGATAATCCTATATTCAGGAAAAGGATAACTGTGACCAGAGGTGCCGTGGGTTAACTAGAGGATCGGACACCAGGATTCCCAGGCTCCAGGTGAATTCTGCCAGCTACTTTCTGAACGTCTGTGGATAACTTTATGTCTCAGTTTGCTCTGCTGTAAAATAGATTTAGGAACAGAAGAGAGCTGTGAAATTCCTCCTCCTGCAAACTTACAGCTGTTCCTTTTTGCTGGTATTCCTGTAGTTCTGTGCAATTTAAATAATTCTGGATAGAATAGCAGGAAGCAGCTTTGCTTAAGAGAATATTTCAGTCTAATTTCTACTAATTTAACCATTTCTAGCTTTTCCTGTAATGGAAGAACAGACTTGCTACTGAACTACAGGACTGCAAAGCCTCTGCCCTTCTCCCAAAGCCTGGCAGCTTTGGGAACAGCAAGTGGAAGCAGTCACCCAGGAGCAGCTGCTGCATCAAAGTTCCAGAGGTGGTTACGTTTGAGATCTCAGACCAAAATCTTGCCATCCCTCCACAGATAAAACAGCATTAGCAACAACTGCATTCCAAGGCAGTTGATGTCAGCAGGGGTCTGTTATTGTTGCTCTCAGCACAGAGGAGTTGGCAGACTGACACACAGGCCACCAGATATTTATTCCAGCCCTTGTCCTGAATTAGGCATTTGACAAATAAAGAGGACAAGCTCTTAAATCTCAAAAAACCCCAACAAACTAAGAACCAGGAGCAATAATAATTCTCTCCTTTTTTGCTCCTACCACTTCTTTTAAAGCTTGAGATGCAGCCTCATGGGTGACTGTGATCCCAACCTCAGAAATAGTTTGCATTTTCTTAGAATAAGGAGTGACTCACCCCAGTCACTTACTCATAATCACTGTAGATTGTTGCTTGTGGAAATAGGTGCTGCCAATAGGGCTCATTGGTGGACAGGCTGAATACATTTTTCTTGGATAAAAACAGTGTCTCACTCCCCATAAAGTTAATTATTAAGCCACTGAGCTATCAGGCATCTGGAGAAGAATTTGCAGTGCTCTATTCTTGACTCAATATGTCAGATAAATCTGAAATGATTCAGGGGGAAAAAAGAGATAATACTATTGAACAAGTGTTCTGCTTTCTCAGATATATATACACAGAGACAGAAGAGCCAAAGTAACTGCACATAAGCTAAAAAGCAATTAAATCAAGGATTTGGGTTTTAAAGTAACAGCACCCTGACTTTAAAAAGGCTTTTAAAAGGTTGTATCTTATATTCAAAATTTAATCTGGTTAAATATTTGGAAGTCAGCACGTAAATGTTTTATGCGACTACAAGGATTTTATCTCCCTATTTTTAACAGAAAGAGGGAGCGGATCCCACCTGAGTATTCCAGGTGGGATTATCCCACCTCATCCAGCGGCAAACGGGACTGGGAGGTGGCGGCACCGCCCTCTGCCGGCACAGGCCGTGTTTTACAGTTGCTAAAATTCGGAATTCCGAATTCACAAGCCGTTATGGCATTGCCTGTATAAACCCACAAACACGAAGTGTGGGGAAGGAGCAATTCACTGATTAAAGCTGACTTTGCACTATTTGTTTTCTGGAGGCCAATTCTTTCAGTTCTCTACAGTTACAGAAAACCATGTAGCTTTTTATGACTGATGGGTTTAGGTCAGGGCTGGAGGTTTGATGACAAAGCCAAGGACAAAGGAGGCTCCACTGCAGATGTGTAAATGCCCTATTTGGTTTCCTTGGGGTTTAGCACTGTCCAGCTGCTTCCAGAGGTTCTGGGTGCCACCTGCAGCTCATCCCTCAGTACAGGAGCCAGGCAGGGCTGGGAACACCCCACAGCCACAGTTCAGCCTCTTTAGAGACAGCTGCAGCTTTTTTGAGTTGTCAAGAGAAACAGTTAAGCAGTACAGTACAAAGTACAAAGATCACTGTTAATCAGTTCTGGATAGTGGGGTTTTTGCAAGGCAGTCCCCTTTGTGACAGGTAAAATCTGTAACCCCCATGGATACATCAGTGACAGAAGCCTGTGTGTGTCACCAAGGCCACCCTCTGAGCTGGAGGGAGGGGCTCACACACCTTAAATAGCCCAGCAGAACTATCATTAGGGTAGTGACTCACAAGCAATGGCTCTGCACAAAACCCTACTGCTGCTTACAGAGAGATCTGTGTGACTGTACATGCAGACAAATTATCTGCTGCCCTTGGTAATGTTATCACTCCAACAATACCCAAGATCTACAGAGGCCACACGGTCCAGGTGCCATCACCAGCCTGCAGTGAGGGAGGGAATCATTTGCCAGCAAGTGTGGGATAGGGAGCAAGTTGTGGGAAAGGAGGGATCTGCCCCATGCTAATGAAAGCAGGACTGACACCATCCAAAATAACACAAAAGAAACCTTTGTTAGCAGGACACAGGGATGAATCCTTCATGAAGCACACCTGATCCTACATGGATTGCCCAAGAGCTACACCCAGCCCCACTTTTCTATGCATGTGCACTTCAAAACAGACTTGGAAGCACTCAACAGGTGACTAATGCACAAGACAAAACCAGATTCTTTCATCAGATTGATTTCAGAGAATAAAAGGGGGTTTTTTGTTTTGTAGTGGGGGTTTTTATTCCCCTCCTGGATCAAGGCAGAAGCAAAGCCAATGGGAATTTCTCCAGAAGGCAGAAGCCAGTTTAGCTCAGCTACGAACAGGGTAAGATGAATCAGATTTCTAGAGGAACTATCTGGGGAGAAGCAGCAATTCCGTGGTCCTGCAGTAACAGAAGGCAGCTGTGTGCAGAAGTCAGAGCTTGGGGTGACCAAGCTGTTCTAAACCCACCAGCTCCAGTATTGAATCTCTCACAGTTTAGACTGGCATTCATGCCATTGCCTACTTTTGAGTAATTTTACTTACCCTATCAAAATCACCTTTTGAAAGAGCAAGTGACACAGTTGAAGTGGATGTACTGATAACACTTTATTGAACTTCAAGTAAATCCTCTTTTAAAAGCCTGTTGTGTGCTGTACAGCAACAGGTCAGGTAGAAGGTTAGAGGCCTGAGGAGTAGTGGCTCCTGCTCTGTGAGAGGCCTGCACTGCTCACTTGCATTCTTACCCCTGACAAGGACAGAAAGAAGAAGTATTTACAAGAAGACCTCAGAGAAGGACGATTACACGCAGGAATTCACAGATATATAGTCTGAACTGTTCAAGTATGTTTCAGTTGGATAAAGTGCTACAGGACACAGAAAAGGCAGTAAAAATGAGGAATTAAGACAAAGAGGTGGCAGTCATTTATGTGCTAAACCACTTGTAGGTGGCTGCAGTATCTGCAAGATCTAGAAGTTGAAAGAATTGGGGGTGTTGCCCTGGATTTGGAAAGTGTAGCTGTCACCATTAGAATCTGGTACAACATTTTGGTCTTCCTCCTCCTGGAAGGAAAAGAAGAGAATGTTGAAATAGCAGTAGCATTTTAACCCAATAGTCAGTGCTAGAACAGAAAATGAAACCCTGCAGCCACTTACTTCTGCTGAGAAATATTTCTCAATGATGGTGGATGAGGCTCTGTATACTTGTTCATTTTCATGTGACTGGAGAGCTTCAATTCTGTCTAGACCCCCACACTCCTCAATCATGAGGCAAAGCTTTTCAGTCTCATTAATCTTCTCAGCAGCCTGTGAGAGAAAAGCATGGAATCACCTCGGGAAGGATGTATGGCAGCACTATCAGAGAGCCAACAGCAACAGCTTGGACAACAAATCAAGTATACTGCACCCACATACCAGGAAGATATTGGAAACAGCATCCAGGATAACCAGCACAGTTTTGCTGTCCTTAGTTGTGAGGAGATTCAGTAGTGGTTCAAGAACACCAGCCTGAACCAGATACACGATCTGGTCAATTGTCCCACCGCTTGTGTAGTTCGTCACGGCCCACACAGCTTCCTTCTGAGACTTGAAATCCCCCTGCAGAGGTAGAAGCAGAGTGTTGGAACACAGCCAGTAGCAAGAGGAAAAGCCTCAACATGGTAAATATAGATTTAGCTTACCTTCCTCAGAATGCCAATGAGATAAGGCACCAGGCCATGGTCCACCACTCGCTGGATCTGGTCCTGGCGCCCAGCAGTGATGTTGGACATGGTCCAGGCTGCTTCTTTCTGAATGTTGTTTTTATGGTGAGAAAGGAGACTTGGGAAGACAGCAAGTGCTCCAGAGTCAATAACAAGCTGTGTCTGTTCATCAGTACCAGTGACAATATTTCCTATGGCTCTTAGTGAAGGAGTCTGAAACAAGAAAGAGCATAACACTTAGGAAACTCCTTCAAAACCAGATTAGATTATACCAGACACAGCCATACTTATTGCCTATCCACTCTGACCTCCCCAGTTAATGCCATGATGTGCTCTGTGCAAGGAGTTCCAGGTTCCTAATTAGCATTACACAGGCAAACATTAAGGAACAGTACAATGCACACCTTCCAAGGCCCATCTGCAAAAACCCACCTAGCACAGAGCTCAGGAAAACTGCCTGCTAAATACTAATGAAGCTTTATTATACTGTAATTACAGTGTGCACAGAGCCCTCTTGTAAACACTGTCCCTAGAAGTTGGATTTACAGCAGCAATGTAAAGGCAAGCTTTTAAGAATGTTGACTGTTGTGTTGGGCTGTGAGATAAATCCATGATTACATAAAGCAGTTTGATAGTCACCATCTCAAAGCAGTCTATGTAAGGCAGAAGCTCAAGTCTCACCCACACAAAACCTAGAACAAGGACCTGACTTATGTATGAAAGGAACCATTCAGTTACATGGGCACTACTTGTTTTATCTATAATTCAAATAGAGCAACAGCAACCTGCCCATCCAATAACTTACCATTATTGGCAGGTCACTACACCCCAGGAGCCTCACAAGCTGTGGCACCAACCCAGTTTTCACAACAACTTCTATCCTGTCATTGGAACCGTCTGTTAGGTAGGAAATGGCCCAGCAGGTGTCTGCCAGCACCTCGGGGTCATCGTGGTGCAGGAGGCGAACCAGGGTGGGCAGGATCTGCTGGATGGCTTCGATGGGAGGGGCAGGGTTCTTGTTGCGACACAGGTTTGAGAGGGTCCAGGTAATATTGCGCAGATATCCCGACTGCAGGGGTTGAAATAAAGGGTTAGAAGTGGTTTCATTTGCTTTTACTCACTCAGTCATTGTAACGTGAATCCCACTGCACACTTACAGCCAGGGAGGAGAGGTCAGGAACAGCGAGGAGACTCAGCAGCGGCTCAATGGCACCGTATTTAATAACCAAATCTCTGTAGGCAGAACCATCCCCTGGGAAAACAAGACAAACAGCCAAGTGAAAACCAGAACAGAGGTGCACACAATCATGATGTGTTAGAGGATTAATTCTTCTCCTGCTTCAGCAAGGCTAGAAGAAATAAGAGGACAAAGGGACTGCTGCCATGGTTAAATCACACGACAAGCACGTGTTTTTCTAATCAAGTCACTGAGCTTATTTTTTTTTCCTGTAGGAAGAAGAAGTAATGTTTTTTATATATCTTTTCTTAGGAGGTCATAAACATGTAAATCCCTGCTTAGTTATTTGGAAACATACCTCAGCCCTACCACTAGACCAGAGTTTCCCCCACAATATGGGACTTGAAATGCATTATAATCATCTGTTGCATGATTGACTGCTACAGTATAATGCTGATGGAATGTCAGAGTTTGACTGGAAGATCAGTATTGCAAGATATAAAAAATCCTTTTTAATTGAGTTTAAAACTCTAAGGACAAGTTTTAAGAAAACTCCAGTCAAACATGGTTTTCAATCAAGCTCAATTTCTCTGTGTGAGGATTCACTGTTGTCTGTAAGGCACAGCTGTTGGACCATAATACAGCAAATTCAATATTTAACTATATTATTTATTTTGACTACGTTTTTGAAGAATGGATCCAACACTGGCAGATCAAGTAATCCCAAAAGGAGCATGAGAAACTTTAGTATATAAATACTTTCCCCACCAGCAAGCAGCTGTTTCAAAGCAAGGAATATTGGCCATTACATACACAATTATGAGTCACCTGCTTCCTCCCTTCCCCCCCTTCCAGTCAACACACAGAGCACAGCTCATTGATAAGTCACAAAAGCACTGAGGCATGAAAAAGGTTTGTGTTGTAGCAGGTTTAGAGGTCCATCAAACCTGGACTGAAATCCCACAGGTTGCCAGGCACTAGCACCCACAGGTTGCCAGGCATTGTCTTGAGACCTGCTACGAGGTGGCTCCTGCAAAGAGTTGCTCCCTAGAGCAGAGCATGTCATTACTTGAACACCAGTGGGGCAGAGCTCTGCCAGCACAGCAGGAGTGATGAGTCAGAGCTGTGCAGCACAAGGACGTACCTGCGATGTTCCCCAGTGCCCACACAGCCTGCTCACTGATGTGGGTGTGGGGAGAGGCCAGCAGGGAAATGAAGGCTGGAATGGCCCCTCCATCCACCACTGCCTTGGTTTGCTCTGAGGTGCCAGAAGCGATGTTGGTGAGTGCCCAGGCAGACTCGAACTGGATGGGACTGCACTCTGCTCTGCCCAGGAAGGACACGAACTTGGGAATCAAACCCGCCCGGATTATGTTGTCTATTGGGGGCTGCTTCTCTCTCGAGAGGAGTTTTCTAGGGAGGAAGGCAAACAGAAAGCATTACTTTACCTTATTGTTCTGATCTCTGCAAGCAAAACAGCCTTAAAAGAACAACAATTAAAAAAAAAGAAATGTTTAGCATTATCCTAACATTCAGAGAAGGCAACACAACACAACATAAGGGAGAAATGCAGACAAGCTGAACACCAGCTTCCTAAGCCTCTGCTGACATAGGGTTTGGCATGTCTTTACTGCTTGAGAGGTTCTGTTCAGACTCTGAAATAAAGCAGACCTGCAAGAGTCATAATGCATCTGAATTGCTGAAGGTTTCTCAGCAGAGGTTAATGACTACCAGAAGCAGCACTGCAGCAATACACAAGCTTGCTAAAGGATCTTTTAGATCTGGAAGCAGAAAAGAAACCTGGTATACTTCAAACCCCAGTCATCATACAGTTCTCACTATTCTAAGGTGGAATGTGCATATGCAGCCACTTAGTCAATGCTCTGCCCTTGCCTAGTTACTGGCTTGTACAGCTGAGTTAGTTACCTCTTCACTCCTTACCTGGCAGCTTGAGTAGCCTGTAGCTGCACCTCCATATTATTGCTATTAACTCCTTTGACTATTTCTTCAACTGACCAGTGTGCCAAAACCTGTACAATAAAATAATAATTAAAAAAAAAAAGAATGCTTTGTTGGGAGAGGAATGTCCATTCCCAGCCACAGAGGGCTTTTACACAATAGCAGGAATGTGCCCCAGTTTACAACCACTTTGCTTATTATCACAACTATGTGATACTCCCAAACCCCGCTAGCTACAGCTTTGCCTGCAGTAATCTGAACTGCCAGAAGCTTTCTTAATCGAGTGCTTTGCACCAGTTACACTTCAGCCAGTTGTATTTAAGAGTGCTTTCCATCAGAGTTGGTAGTACAGACACCTCAGTTTTTAGTGCACAGGTAGTAGTGCCGTCCCCTGCTCAAGAAGGGATTCACACTGGCCTGGCTGCACAAGCCCATATTGCAAAACTCCAAGTGTGTCCATTCCAAGTACCTGCTTACCTGATTGCCCTTGTTTTCCTGAAGGGGAGAAGTGGCATCGTCAGGTAAAGTGCTCACATTTCTTCTTTTAAGCATCTGGTCGTCTTTCTTAGCTTTCCTCAGCTCCACATTGACTTCAATACGCCGCCTTCTCATTTCCTGGAGGATGTACATCGAGTAAGTTCTTGGCTTTTACAACTCATGTTTAAAGAGCTGATGGCTGGCTAAAGCACTAATTGC
This sequence comes from Pachyramphus minor, assembly GCA_013397135.1. Taxonomy (NCBI): domain Eukaryota; kingdom Metazoa; phylum Chordata; class Aves; order Passeriformes; family Tyrannidae; genus Pachyramphus; species Pachyramphus minor. The sequence continues at coordinate 19,519 of VYXB01001954.1, read as the reverse complement.
ACCAGAATACTCACTGTGCTGTCCTTTCCTTTGTTCTTGAACCTGTTCAATCGAGCTGCTGGTGTACTGGCATTCTCATTAGTAGACATCTTGCTTGCTAGATTTTTGAGAGGAGCAGATAAAGACAAGCCTGAAAAGAGAGCAAATAAACAGAAAGTTTACTCCACGAAAGTTAAATTAAAATTTTGGATCAATACTCGAGAATGAGAGGCACTTATTTGTATTAGATACAATAACAGCTTCTGATTTGGTCAACAGCTGGCTCTTTAAACAGCCAGATGTTACAGCAAAGCTATACCATCAACACAAAAGCAGAAGACAGACTCACATTGTTTTAAGACACTTTCAACCACAAATATTATCCGAGTTGTTATTTTCAGGAGCAAGATACATCTTCCCTCCCGTCGAGAGCACACACAATTTTAAATGCTATTTGAAGGCTTTTTTCGCTGTGTCACGTACTCGTGCCGCACAGGATCCCACCCAGTCCCACCCCGACCCTTCTGGGAGAGAACAGCGAGCGTTCGGGCGAGCCCAGGGCAGTTCGCTATGCCGGTGCAGCCAGCAGCAAACAGCAACGGCTACACGGGTAACGAGGCAAACCCCTGCCCCTCGGCCAGCCCCGGCCTGACCCACTGCGGTCGCAACCCCGCCGGAGCAACAGCCTGTACAGGGATACAGCAGGATTCACCAGCTCTGTCAGCCCAGCGGAAACTCGAGAGGCTCCGGCAGGAGTTGCCGGCAGAGCAGGGCCCTGCCTGACAGAGCAGCGAACGGCCCGCACCCCCTCAGCCCACCCCCGTGTCCCAGAGCCCGTGCAGGCCCGCACCTGTCCCGCGGTGCCGCCGATCCCGCCGCCTGAGCCGCACGCCGCTGACACTGCCCCGGCCGCTCCACGCGGCGTTTAAATTTCCCGCGGACGCGCGCCGCCATTGGCCAGTTCGAGCCAAAGCAGCGCTCTGATTGGCCGGTTTGAAAGCAGCTCGCTCCGCGTGAACGGGGCGGGCCCGGCCGGACGTCACGTGGTCACACGCCCTGGTGCCGCGGCGTAGGGTGCGCGGGGCATGCTGGGAGTTGTAGTGCCGGGGCCCGCTCCGGCGGGATTGTAGCCCTGGAGGGGTTTGGGGCAGAAACACCCATTTCCTCACGCATGGCTCAGGTTCTGCCTCAGTGACTGACAGGCACCACAGGCTGCTCCTGAGACAAGGGCGTGAGGCGGCAGGATGAGGGGGAATGGCTTACCTCTGCCACAGGGCAGGGATGGATGGGATATTGGGAAGGAATTCTTCCCTGGGAGGGTGGGGAGGTCTGGCACAGGTTGCCCAGAGAAGCTGTGGCTGCCCCATCCCTGGAAGTGTCCAAGGCCTGGCTGGAGCAACCTGGGCTAGTGGAAGGTGTCCCTGCCCATGGCAGGGGGTGTTGGATCATCCTTAAGGTCCCCTCTAAGCCACTCTATGATTCCATGACCCCCTGTGTCTCCCGGAAGCATGGTACATAGATATTTCGATGTGAGGTTGCAGTTGAAGGCAATTCCACAGCCATCAGGGCAGATAAAACTAAATCATATAGAATAACGAAAGGATGCCTGCCCTTGTGGCATGGCCTGAAAAAGACCAGCTCTGGGATTGTTTCCCATGGGTTTGACCTGCTCATGAGGGATGGAATATAAAAGAGTATCCTGTTTCACAGGGGCTGTAATTCAAATCACAAAACCCGGGGAAAACCCTGACAGCAACTCCAACATCTCAATATACCTATAAATTACAAGTGGGAGAAGTGTCAGAGATGCACACATTTGTATGCTAAACCATTACATTAAACCACTTTGTACTGGTCTGTAGGTGCACACAGCAGTGGAGGATTTATGCAGAGGAGGAGGAATTACCAGTGACACCTAACACAGTGTTTTTGTTTCAGGCCTTACAGTAAAGAAAATCACAAGAACACTTAAGAGCAGGGAGTCAAGAGAGGAGAAAGCACATTACTCAAAAAGGGAGATATTTAAAAGGACTATTTTGACAGGAAAAAAAAGGCAGTTCAAAAATAGAAATTGAGATAAAACACCTGTTCTCCTGCAGGATCGGAGGGTTGGCATGGAGGAATCCCACCGGGTCGTGGATCGCTGGCAGTGCAGGATCTGGAGCACTGGGCACAGGGATGGGTGTTGAGGGCAGGGAGAGAGCCGGGAGTGCCTGGGACACCGAGGGGGCTGTGTGAGGCGCTGCAGGCGATGTGGGGTGTGAGGGAGGTGTCCCAGCTCCAAGGGCTGTTACCAACACAGCCAAGCCATGGAGAGGTGGAGGTAGGCCGGAGAACAGGCAAGGTGGGACTGATGTAATGGGGTTACTGAGGGTGTGAGGTGGGAAAAAGGGCTGTGAGGGGAGACTGAGCTGTGAGGGGTGAGAGCAGTAAGGGGAGAAAGGCCCCTGAGGAGAGAAGGCCGAGTGTGGAACAGGCGGCAAGGTATACAGCCAACAGCCACAACACAGGAACCACGGCCAGGACGGGACAGTGTCAGGAAACTGAATGTTGGGAACCCGTAAGGCGAAGTATTTCAGGACAAGGGGAACGAGAGCCACACGCTGCCGCCGGGGTGAGAACGGGCTCTGAGGGGCGGGCGGGGCCTCGGGGGCCCCGCGGCCAATGGCGTGCGAGGAGGGCGGGGCGCCAGAGCATGAGGGCCCGCGGGGGGCGGAGCCAGCGGCGCCGGGCGGGGCTCTTACTGGGCGGCGCGCGCACGCTCCGGCGGGTGACCCAGTGGCCTAATGGATAAGGCACTGGCCTCCTAAGCCAGGGATTGTGGGTTCGAGTCCCATCTGGGTCGCGCCGCAATTGTTTTGCGGCCCCTCGGTGGGTCCATCGCCCACCATCGACCTCGCGACTCTTTTACCGCCCCCGGAGCTCCTTCCCGCCCCGCCCGGAGCCGCCGGCATCCCGCAATCGCCCCCGTCCCTGCCGGGAAGTGGCCACTGCGCTGCGGGTCCCCGCGTTCCTCAGCCGCGCTGGAAAAGCTTTCCCATGTCCGCTGCTCGGGCTTGCTGGGACGGTGGGAATGCTCCAAGAGTCACTGTGGCTGCTGGAATGGTGGTAAATACTCCAAAAGCCACTCCTTCTAATGGGGATCCTGTCCAGGTAAAGGGGCTGGAGGAGCCCAGCACCGACACATCCACACGCGAGTAAGGGCTGAGTTACGCCGCCGTCTAATTCAGCAGGAAAATCCTTGGAGCACAGGGCTGTGGGATGCTCACATGTCCGTCCATCCATCCAAGTGCTCACCCTCCTGCTTCTCTCAGTCGCTGCAGGTACGAGCAGGACACGAGGTACAACAGGAATGTAGGAGCTCTCCTCATCCTTAGTTTACATTCCTATTCCTGTACTAGCTCTCTTGGGATACTTCTGGCCTTAAAATGGCATAAGTAACAAAGGAAAATAAGGATTAATAAGTGCTGCAGTGGAAATGTAACTCGTGTTAAAATGTCATTTATTTTGCACATTATTTTAGTTAATGTTGTGTATCTTCATCCATTGCTGCTCGAGGTGAAGCCCTGAGCTTTTAAGAATCTTATTGAGCTGATTAATTAAGGCAGGACAAAGCAGACTGATTAAACTGGACAACCATCCATGCCCCAGGCATTCCTGAGGGGCAGATTTTCTGTCGGGGGTGGGCTCCAGGAGCCTTTATGGGGTTTATAAGTTGTTTGTTGCACCTTGAGCGAGTTCACAAACTTCCACAACACCCGGGAGCAGCTGGTGAGAGACACTGTCACAATGGAAATGTTGTGTGGCAATAAGCTCACATAGAAATAAGCCCCCTTAATTCGGTAATCCAAATCAGGGCTGGCTTGGTGTGTGAAAACTCGCAGAGTTCATCTTGTTAGCAAAGGGAGATTTCAAAATAAAGCTGTGTCGGATCATCAGAGCTTTGCCTTGGGCTGGACAGTCACTACTGCTTTTTTCAGTCTGAAGAGAATCACTGGAACTGGTTCCTTAAACTAAAAGAGGAGATTACCAGCTGTGTAAGTGGAGGTGGCCAGAAATCCCCAAATATGTTCCACTGCAATGCACATCCTTCACAGATGCAGTGAGGCTGTTCCAGCACCTTCCAATTCCATTTCTCCATATCCAATAAACCCCGACCTGTTCTGTATGGTTTTCTCTACAAAGTGCCCTAAGAGGGAAGACTCTCCCCCAAATAAAAAAATCTCTTGCTAAAAACATATTGTCCCCAGCACACAGGGGTCTGCAGCAGCACAGAGTTATTCCCGATGGGAAGAGGTGTTGGAGCACATCCCTCCTGGGCTGGGGTGGTGGAGGGACGGCAGCAGCTTGGTCTTGCTCCAGTGGGTTGTCCAGTGAGTGATTCCCGTTTCCCCTAAGGCTGCCTCTCATTAGCATGAAGCAGGGGAAGGGCATAAAAGACTCCAGCTCATTTTGAGTCTGGAAAAATACTTCAAAATGACAACCCAAGTGTTCTGGCTCCTCTGCTTTGCCATGAGATCATTCTCCGGTAAGTCTGTTGCATTCGGGAGAGGGGCTGGGGCAGATTTGCCTTTGGAATCAGGGGAGGCTGAAGACATTCCTGCAAATCCTTGCCCTCCAGGCTGTAGCCTTTTCAGCAAGTGATATGTAAGGGCTCAGGAAAGAAACGTTTCAACCTGTTTGTGGGATGGGAATGCAAATTGCAATATTTGATTTGTCAGATTTGGAGGAATTGAGAGCACCTGACAGGAGCAGGCAGGGAGCTGGTGCCATGAGTCCTCAGTGGCAGGTGAAGTTTGAATTGCTTCTGCATCTGGGATTTTTATAACTTAAATCTCTTTTAGTCCCCTTCACCTCTAAATACCAGTTTTCTGACTGACTACAGCTCTGTGCTGCCACGTGTGCCTGCAGCAAGCTGTCCTGAACTGATTTATTTGGGTTTTAGTACATCATTGACAGAAAATAAATAAGATTTACATCTGTTCCATTGGGAATTGGTTACGTTGCAGTCATGTGTGTTATGCTGCAACAGCTAGACAGGAATATGCTGGTACAGGAGGAGGAACCTCAAGGTCCTGAACAGATTGAGTAGAGAAAAATGAACTATTTCTTGTTCCACTCCGTGACTGAGAGAGCGTGATGAACTGGTAGGAGAGTGTTCTTACACACCCAAGTGTGAAACACCTGTTCAGAGTGCACAGCTCATATTGAACCATCTCCAGAACACCCTTCCCTGCTGCTCCCTTCAGCTTGGACTCCTTCCACCCCGCTCTCCATGGACATTCTTTTGACTTTACGTGTGGCCAGCCCGAATATCAGGGAATCTTTCCCATGACAGCAGCTGGTGAGAGCAAAGGGGGAGAAGTGGCAAGGTCAGCAGTTGAGTCAGTCAGAGGAGATAAACCAGGACGTTGTTCATCTGTGGATGTCAAACCTCTCTTTTCACACAGGGATTGGGATCAGCCTCCTACACAGAGTAACCACAGCCACGAACACCCCGGCGGCGGCTGCGTGGGGGTGAGCTGTGTGAAAACTCTGCTGGCTCACTCAGGGCATGCACTGAGGGGCTGAAGGAACAGGAAAATGGACTGCAAGGGGAAATTCTCTCTTGCCAGGCTAAACAGAAGGTCATTTTGCTTTTTGAGGTCCAAGTGATTGAGGTGAAGGTATAAACAGAGGCATAGGTGACTGCCCAGCTTGTGTGAACAGTGCCAGTAAGTCATTTCTCACTGGATTCCCAGACACTTCCTCTCTTTCTCAACCCCTGTCCTCTCAAACTAGGAAAAGCCTTGAAATAATTGTTTCTCAGCAGCAATAACCTAATTACCAGTTAGAGATCCAAAACTGTGGATAAAGATCTTCCCAGTAATGTCCAAAGCTGCTGAAAGGTCCGGATGACACTGTCAATAAGGCATCCCATGGATGGGAAAACCAAATAGTTCTGCTGTCATGGTCTTTTAAACAAGCATCCCAAATGGCAATGTGAACCTTGTTTCCTCAGATGCTCCCTGGAGACTCAGGGGTTTGAGAAAAGGGTTTGTTTTTGATTTGCAACAATAATAAAGTAAAAATGCAAACCTCCCATTCTGCTCACACAGCTGCATTCCCTGTGCTGGGCCTGACATGTCTGAGTACAGAGGAAATGAGCAGCTCTACTGTATTTCATCTGTTCAGCTACTTATCAGTTATTAATATATCAGTATACTATATATTGTTGAAGGTCTTATGGACTAGAACCTCAAATCCTCCCATTCAGAAGAACACAGAATAAAAATCTGAAAGTGCTGATTTTCTTTCTCCTTTTGATGTAGAATCCCTGCCCTATGCTGAGAAAGCTGGCCAGGCTCCCAGCAAAGATGCTTTTAGTTCAGCAGCTGCTGCACCTGGGCAGGTGAAGCTGCCAGCCCGTGGCACCAGCAGTGCCAGTGGGAATTCCAGGGAACGCTGGCTCCTGCCTCCCGCCCACCTGCAGCCACCAAAGCCTCCCGAAATCACCTCCCTGCCCTGGGACAAGAAGAAACGCACCAAGCCTTCCCTGGAGAACAGCACAGGGCTGAGGAAACACCTCTGGCAGCCTCTGGAGAGCCCATCCGAGGGACCTTTTCCCAGCTACCCCGACTCCAGCCAGGCCAACAGGAAGCACACGGACCGGCGCCGGGCTGGCGCTGCCAACAGCGTGTCCGCCCGCTCCCACCACGGCCCGGCCTCCCAGCACCAGGGGACACCCACACGGGGAGCTCATCCTTTCCCAGACTCACTGGGGTCAGGAGATCCCAACACGCTGCACTTCAACCGCCCAGGCCAGACAATCCCCCACAAACACCCCGATCCCTTCATGAGGATCCCCAAACCCTCCTGGGTCACCAACCGCTGGTCCCACAGCCCACACGACCACCTGGGAGTGCTGAGGAAAGGTAAGGACAGGCTGCTCTGGAATGGGGCACCCAGAAATTCCAAAGGCTGGGCGGCATAACTGGGGTGAAATATCCCCAAAGGCCCCTTTCTGTCCCTCAGCGTGTGTTCCTGTTCCAGATGGTGACAAGGACAAGGAGTGTCTGACCCAGTGCAGGGGAGAGCGGGATGAAGTGGAGGCCTTTTGTGCCAGTGAATTCGGTAGGTTGTGTCCTCCCCAACCCACACAGACAGAGCACAGCTCTGCTGTTCACCTGCTGCACTTCCAAAATACTGTTAAAAGATACCAAAAGTATGTTAGATAATTACAAACTACACTAAAAGCCCCCCTCACAGCTCTTTATAAACGTACTTACGTTTCCCTTTCCCTACCTTGGGCTAGTATTGATCTTTTTTTTCTGTTTCCTCTGCTTTCCACTCCTGGGAGGAAAAGTGTCCTTGGGACTGGTCAATGGAACTGAAAAGACCAATTGTTTTAGGTACTTTCAGATTAAACATTGTAGATGGGTTACTTACCTCCTACTACTTAGAGCGAGTTTGATTTCAGGGGCTGAAGCTTGAAATGAAAATATAATGGTGAACCAAAGAGAAATAAAGCTGTGATCCTCTCCCTAAAGAGGATTCTTCCTGAAGTTCCTTAGGATTCAGTGTCCTTAGTCCTTGTGTCCACACTGATGTAACAAAAGATGGCAGGAAACAGCCTGGCATTTCTGTAGGGACTGTTTAAGGACAAACATTTTCTACTGAAATCCTGCCTTGTGCTTACTAAGTTGTGAAACAGATACCAACTTTTTCTCACAGTATTTTAAGAGATAGGGAAAATACAACCCCAGTGGTAGCAGATGTTTCCATTTGTAGAACATAAACACGTTAGGAGACATCTGTTTTCTCTAAATGGAGAAGTCAGGAAGTGCTTTCTACAAATGCTGCCTGTTTTGGTTTTACCACTCTCACGCATTCCTGTCCAATGGGGGCTTTACAGTGTGTGCTTTAGCCCTGACCCAACAGCAGCCTCCTTCTTCTCTCAAACTGAAAAGACAGGTAGGAAAAAGTCTGAGCAGCAGCTGAGCCAAGGTTTCATTGCAGTGATCAGAGAGCTTTCCATGTCTTTACATTTCCAGTGCTGAATCAGTTCTCCCCCCAAGGCAAGAGTAACACCAGCTGTACCAGCCCCCTTTGCCTTCTCCACCCGATATGGTGCTGTTTTCCCATTCCTGGAGTCAGCTCAGCACTTGTCAGAACCAGGAACTGGGAGCACAGCGTGAAGTGCTTGTCTGAACACACAACACAACCTACTTGGGGCCTTCTGTTTCAAAAGCCCAAGTGTTTCATACCCAGCTCACCTTTGTACTTCACTGGGAAGTTTCATTACCTCACCTTTGTACTTCAGTGGGAAGTTTTACATTTGACCATTTGACTTTGTTGGACAAATACATCCACTTCTTATGTATTGGGATAGAAAATGGTACCAAACCCATTCCTCTCTTTTGGAACATTCTATAAACTTCAGTAAGAAACACCTCAGACCTGTAAAGCATGAGGTTAATAAGGCAGCAGAAACTCAGGCAATGATCTCACCAAAGGTGATTTGAAGCAACTCCCACTGCCCACGGAATCCAAGGATTTCTTCCTCTGAGCATTTAAATAAGAGCCTTCACACATACCCTGAGCTGCCACCACATATACAATCTGATCCTTGTTTTTTGCCCCCCCCACTTTCTCCCTTAAAATAGCAGTGAATGGAATTGTTTATAACATGGAAAGCCTGGGGAATGGAGTCCACTGGATTACACTCCTGGTGACCAGTGATGGGTTGTACAAGATGAGTCGCCTGTACGTCATTCCCGATGCCGCCTTCTTCCGAGTTCACATCCTACTTGTGGATACTTTGAACTGCAGTAAACCCTGTCCAGACTTCAAACTTGGTAAATAATTCCAGCTAAATCCATTCTGCTATTCCTCTGCATGCAGTGCAGTCTTAGTCTGCCCTAGTTTAATAGGCTTACCCTGGGTTGTTGGGAAAATCTGAAAAAAACGCATTTACTCAAAGTGAAACTTTGAAACTTCCAGAAGAGAAGTGGGAAGAAGTAAGGTATCAGCGCAGTCCTTTCTTAAAACTTCATCCAGTTCCAAAATGATTGCAAGTTGTCAGGATTGCCAAAGCAATTTAAGCAGGAGCTTAAGCTGATGTCTTTGTCAGTAGTCCAGATTTCCTTCTAAATGCAAGTTTATCAAATGCCAGCATTTGCCCCAGCAGTAAATCATCATTCCCATGCAAGCACCACCCACATGTCCCAGGGAACCTCTGGGTGCCGTCGCATGTTGGGATGTGTTTCCAAGGGGCACAACTTCCCACCTGTTCCCAGCGCCCTCGGAGAGCAGGGAGTGGTCCCACATTCCCTGTGGCCCAGCAGCCTCGTTTGCTTTGCAGGGAGCAGATACATCGTGATGGGGAGGATCTTCCACAAGCGCCGGGAGCTCCCAGCGGAGCTGCTGCCGGCCCTGCGCGGGCGGCTCCGGCCGGGAGACGGTTGGATCGGGAGCAGCAGCAGCTACGTGAGGAGGTTCAACAGGAAAAGGGATCACAAGGTTCAGGTGGCACGTTCCAAGTGTCCATAAGGGCCGGTGGCTCCATCCAGGACACGGGGAGCAGCGGGATCCACCCTCAGGGCACACCTGAGGGCAGCTCACGCCGGGCACCGGCTGCGATCGGACACCACTTTGTGCTTCAGCAGACACGGAATGCCTTGACCAGGCACCTCTGGTGGGGCTTAGCACAGAATTCAGGCCAGGGAATGCTAACTGGTCATGGATTTACTCCAGCTTTTTCAGAGCCACAGGTTAGTGTAGCCTCCCCTGCTGCAGTGCACCGCTAATAATCTGTAGTAAATGTACAGTCCTGGAGGCTCCATCCTCAGTACTCAGCAACTGCACTTTACAACCTCTCACCTTGAAAACGTTAGATCTCTACACAGCCTTGTCTACACAGGATGTCACACACTTCTGCCTGAAGTAGTACATGCATTTCATTCAAGAGAAACCAACACCACTAAGTGTCACTTGTATTGTTTTGGTCTCCTCAAATGTCTCTTTTGTGCTACTTCTAAAAAATCACATCATTCTTCAAACAGAGCTGGGTGTTCACATGAACCACACAGAATGGAGTGTAACTGCTGGAGTATATGAACACACTGACTGAAAGCACATCAAGAACTGCACAACACAAATGCCCAATTTGGCTCATGAGTAATGGCACAAGTTCATTCCAAGGAATGCAGAATGAGCATGGACTGCACAGTGTGTGTGCCTGGGTACACGGGCAGTTCCTCCTGAATGCCATTCCCCTTCAGAAATATCATCCAGCTTGTACTTGCACATCAGTAAAGTTACTTTAGAAATCAAAGATACAATCTTTTAGTACCTTTAACATGGTGGGATGGAAGAACCTGTGAAAGGGCTGCAGCGGGAATCAAATGTTTGCTGTTCCCAGTCAGTGTTTGCAGATCTTAAGTCTGTAAAAGAAACTAATAAAACATTCATGATGATGGTTTCACCATCTCCTGGGTGGACCCAAAAAGCTTTTGTTATAATATCAAATAAAGGCATCTCCTTGTTTGACAGGTTGGGGATTTGACAATACATATTTATATTAAGAAATGGAAAAAGGCAGAGTAGCTTAAAAAATACATATACAGTGGTATGACATAACTTGCAACAGGAAGTAGTGATTTTTATAAGCATTTTCTGTCTTGAAACAAACGTAGTTCTGGAACATTCTACCTGTCACACACCTCTGAAGCTTCATTTAGTGTCACTGAAAAGCCACAGAACAGGGGATAGGTAATGGGTGACTTGGCTCTTGATACAGAGCCAAGTACCAAGAGCAAACATCACATATTTGGGCTCCAAAGGCTGAGAAATTTACTCATAGTGTGGGTTGACCTAAAAAGGACATTGTCTCACTTCTGCTCTGTGAAAGGCTTTACATGCAGCACATCATGGATAGATGGAATTTTCCTGAGAGACTCTGAGGGGGCTTTGATTTGGCAGCAGGAGTGTTCTGGCAATGAATCCAAGCACTGGAGTGACGGGGAGGGACAGGAGGAAGGAGGACGATCTCAAGTTTCTCTGTTTCTATTTCCAGCCAAGTCCAGGGACTAACCAACAGCTCCTCCAGGCATCCCCTGCCCAGAGCAGCATCCAAGCCCTGTTCCCACCATTGTAACCTAACCCAGGGAAGTGTGGGTACAAACCCAACATATATCTCACTGTGATTGTCCCTGGGAAGGGATAAGCACAGGACACCAGTGCTAAGCCCAAGTTCAATGCCAATAACTGACAAAAAACACTCCTGGACAGAGCTGCTGCTCTGGGAGCCTGAAGGACAATTTATTCTGTGTTCTCTTTTCTCGTCCCCTTACCTTTCCCTTCTTCCTTGGAAGGTCCCTCCTTAAAATGTTCCCAACACCAGCTGAGCAAGAAGCCACTGCATGTCCCAGCCCAGCTGAGACAGAGCTGGAGCAGGACTTGTTACCAGGCTCATCACATTCTAAAGGTACATAATAAAAAAGATGTCTTAGATCAAGAGTTTTCCACTTGCTATTCCAAAACCCTCACAGCAATAACCACAGTTAGAAGACAGAACTCAAGGCCAGCAGCTGCCACAGTAATTTTGGTACCTTACAGTTGATAGTTTTCTCCCCAGTAGGAACAACAGGAAAATCCTGCAGCCAACACACAGAAATCCAGGTGTACAGGAATATTGTCATCATCTTGTCTTTCCGGGGTTTACTCGAGGCTTTGGGCTGAGCTCAACTTTTCACTCTACCTTAAACCTCCATTAAACTTCTGCATGAACTAAACCAGGACCAAGGGTAATTGCTTCAAATTTGAGGAGACAGAAAGGAAAATCAGGCTGGTACAGCTCACATTATCACAATGTTACAACACAGGCCATTTCAAAACAACTGTTGCAATAATTTATAAAATACAAAGAGGAGGAAGACTGACCAGAGATCACAAACCTTATGAACTTTATGTTTTAAGGCACGTGGGGATTAATCACGAGTGATTTATTTTCAATAACACCATTTAACTGTAGAAGATCACCACTAATAACCTGAGAGAAGTACCTTGACCTACTCCATGGCAATTGAACACACTAAAACAGGATCATATGGAATCAGAATGGTTTGGATTGGACAATTAATCAGCAGGATTAAACTGCATGCATGGATTGCATATGATCTGGCAATGCCAAGACCTATATCCCATAACATCATCAAATGTTTCATTAGAAACACCACCAAATCCATGTCAAACACATTACTTTATTTGTCTAGGATGATGTGCCCTATAAGGTACAAAAAAAAGTACTGTTCAGTTTGCCACAATTTGTTAAAAACAGCAATCTATTGCCTACAGGTAGGAAAGGTTTAAACCATGTGCTATGGATTTAAATATGAATAAATAGTCCAGAAAGACTGAGGAGTTTGGATGAGATGCAGGATATTCCCAGGGCTGTGAAAGGGGAGGTTTTTTCTTGTTGCATTAAAACACAATGCTTACAATATGCAGCATTTTTCTTTTTTTTTTAAAAAAAAAACTTCAAAGGACAACATAACCTAAATGCAACTACTCTTCTTTGACTTTCAGAAGCATAAATGGATTATTGTTTCCACACTGAACAATTAGTAATCTTCACATATAGGTTAAATGACAACATTTGTATGTACAAAAACACACGGGTTTTTAGTAGATAAAATCCCCCCAGAAGAACCTGAACACCTGAGCTGAAGTGTAAGAAAGGGTGGTCAGTAGCAACATCTTTGTAAGAAAAATAGCAGACGAGGTTCTTGCATAGCAAGGTGTGAGGTGAAACCCAAAAGGAGCTTATCCATGACTCAGGTAAATCCCAGACCACTGTGGAACACCAGCTGACTGTGAATCAGTGCAAAAGGTGGGTGGGTGGGTGAGGAGCTGCAGAGAAACCAGGGCTGGGAACTACAGACAGGTACCAAGAACAAGTCACTTGCGGGGGGGAGATGGGCAAGAAAACCTCCTCATCTGCAGTTTGCATCTTCTTGGACTGCAGTTTATCCTACAGGAAACACGGAGGCAGCCCAGGACGCCTCCCAGGGATACAGTTACACGTGGTACTCCACATTCCCAGAGCACTTGGCAAACACCCCTGAATTCAGCAGTGGGCAGGGACACTTCACAAGATACTTCCTTACCCCGTTCCATCTGTTACAGTCACTCTGGCACCACTGTAGCGATGTTATCACGGGATAACAGGTGCTTGGGAATGAAACGTGGTATCCACAACCTTCTGAGCAGTGGGATCTGACCTCCCTGGCCATTCCCACCCCTAACTCCTTGCAATACCTGCACTCCTGCACAGAGCCCACGTGTCAGCGCACACTCAAACACACCTCCGTCTGTGGGGAGAACAATGATCTCCATTTATTTTGTTTCATATACATCCATATTTTGAATTTTAATACAAAAGAAAAAAAAATTAGAATCTGACAAATGTTTACAAACAAGATACCTTCAAATAGATTTTACTCAGTTCAGTCTGGTGCAGAGTAAATGACAAATTGTACTGTTATATTCAAGGCAACAGAGTCTGTAGTCCATGACCACTCAGCCCAACTTCTATGCAAGCTTGTTTTTATCTACCATGAATGATAAACTCCTTGTTGATTCCCAGTCCTGTGTGTGTGCACATGTGTACATAGCAGCTCCTTTCATAGAAAGAAAAGACATCTAGAGGTCTTCTTGTACTTTTACCTACAGGAATCATGTTAAGATACAGAATGGATTACATGGAACCGGGGCTGGATTTTATAAGAAAAAATAATTAGCTGACAAATGAGGGCAGCAATAAAAAAGCGTCTTTTTTGCAACAATAAATAAATACAGTCAAAGTTTTCTGTGTGGACTTTAAACCAGCTTCTTCACTGAAGAACAGACGTGGCATTTCCATGGAGTTAAACGTGACCCCATTTACTGTATCTTTTTTTCTTGCTCTCTTTCTCTCTCTCCTTCACCAAAACAAAGTTTTCCTGCTTCTGCCACAATAGTACAACAATTTGATCTTGACAAGAAAGTGGTGCTGCTGATTTTTTTTTATTTCTTTGTCCTTTGGACAAAATAAGCCAAGAATATAATTTGACTGTTGTGACCAATAAAAACGCAGTTTACATCAAGTCTTGTCAGGACAACCTGACTAAAAACATCTGGCTCCTTAATTAAAAATTGTCAGACAACCAGATCCTTGCTCGTGTGTTTGGTAACACGCTGAACTCTAAGAAGCTGTAGACTGCAGTTTGTTGTTATGGGACCTGCAGAATACAGAAGAAAGTGAAGAATTAAGCACCCTTCAGTTTGGAGAACACAAAGTGTTGCCAAGGGTAAACCACAATAAAGGAATTACCACCATGTTGCTTTCATTTAGTCTTTTCCCCTTCAGAAATTAAAAAAAAAAAGAAAAAAAAAAAAAGAAAAGAACACTTAAAATAATTCTCTCTGAATTTTAAGTATGTTTTCTCCTACAAAATACAAATATTTCAGTACTTGAAAAACGCAGTGTGTCTTTGGAATAATCCAAAATGCCTGCAATCACTTTTACTCACATATTTACATAATAGTAGTCCAGCAAAAGGAAAGCAAAAAGACATTTTTAGTTGTGAATATTTATAATAAGATCTACTCTGCTTAAATTTATTTAAGAAGTCTTTGGATTAACTTAATAGAAAAAACTGAACAGGCATGTTAAAATCACATTTTTGCTAAGCAGAGTTCAGCAAAACTCCTCTTTGACATTCACAGTTTTATTAGTGACTTATAATAAAACAATAAAATACAAGGTTTCCAAGATGAATTTTTCATTTTTCTCAATACAGTATTTGAGGAACGGGACAATTGGTGTTAATACAGTTACTTCACCAGTGTGACTGCTGGCAACAAAAACAACAGTTACTGTTTAGAGAAGTGAGCTGGATTTTTAGGGCAGTTTAATGTCATTGAATTGTACAATAAAAGAAAGTGACCCCAACATCCAGTTCTGATTCCAGTTAAAAAGTTCAGACTAAAGATATCACAATCTGCAAGAAAAGAAAGAACACGGATGGTATAAATGAAAAACAATAACAAATAAGATGCAGCAATGAAATCAGTGTGCAAGTGCTGGGCACCAGCTATGACAGTGACAGAAACATGGGCTGAAAACTACCTGACAAAAATCAGTAATACAGAATTAAACTGGAAAGAAAAATGCTGGACTAGTTCCTTTGACTCCTCCCTTCTTATCAATCCTACTCTCATTCCACGTGAAAATCAGCTTCCACAGCAATGGAGAGAAAGTGGATTTTCCCAAGGGATGTAACTCCCATGGATGTGCTATTGGGTAGGACAGACAAGCAACAAAAATGTGTGGTAGAGCTGCATTGTTTTTTTAGGAATGTCTGTATAAGGGAAATAGTCTACATTGGCCCTTTACAGAAATAAAAGAAAGGTAAGTTTAATTTTAAAAGATAAATTTAGAATTATGTTTGTTTTTCATATAATGCTTTCATTCCCTCTGTTTCAAAGGTTGTAAAAATATGAGAGAAGAAGAAAAACTGAAGTATTTTAATTTCTTCCATTGGATTACAAGCTTCACAGCAGGACTGCCTCTTATTAGCATGAGAAGTATTTGCTGCAGAGTAGAACATCTTCAGAACTCAGACATTTGTCCTGATCAGAAATTATTAAGTTTTCTGCAGGATTGAGTTTAAGTGTCATTCAAATTTTGTACATTTCTGATACTGCCCAAATTTCTGTGTAACCACTCCTTTTGAACAAACATTCCAAAGTAACCTCCAAAAAATCATACTCAAACCTTAATTTTGACCAAAAAAAAAAGACAGCTGGCTATTATAGAACAGATTGATTTCCCTTTAAAAACAAGTTGTCCAGGAAAGTGCACAGGGCAGCAAATCCCTGTATGAATGTGAACTTAAAAGGAGATTTTAGGGGAGAACACCCAAACTTACCTGCTTGCCTTAAATCCTTTTAGTTTCTGTACAAAGAAAGACTCGAGAACTTCTGCACACTGGTAAAAAGGGGAGTCACTGGGATTGTAGTAACGGCAGTTATCAAAAATTTTGGTCATATCTGCCACAAACTCCGTGACCTTTTTGTAGTAGCGTTTCAGGATCCGTTCTTCCATGGTGGCCAGGTCTTTAAAGAAACCAAAGATTGCTTAAATGAGACATTTTCACCCTAAACAGAAGTCTACACAGTCAAAACTGTGGGAAACAAAGCCTTATCCAGGTTAGCTGCTGTCCCAGGGCTGCTGGTTTGATGGTGGCAGCAGGAGGTCTCCCTCACAACAAACACTGCTGCAGGAACATGTTGTGTGCAGCTGAATTAAATCAAATGCAAGTCTCAGAATGACCTTGGAAAACTTGGGTCTCTTGCAGGAAGCTCCCTGCTTTTTCTGAAGAAATTAAGGGGGGAGAAAAACATCAGACAATTTGGATTCAGTTTCTGGTACTGTACCTTCTGATTATTTTGTGAATTCCTGACTTGCTTTGAATGAACTATCAATTCTCATGGGCATGTGCACATTACACATGGCACAGATGAAAGATTTCAAGTGCAGGACCATGCAAAATGCCAGAGCTCTCATCCCCCCTGACCAGACACTTTAAAGACACAGGAATGGTGAAGTGAGCAGTAATTGGCCTATTTTAATGCAAATATCCATTAAAAGAGGGAGAGGAATGAGAACTGCAGTAAATATAACTGTGTAAAGGTCTAGTGGCACTTTTAGACAGAAAAACAACTTATCCACCCTTGGAAAAAGACTTTGAAGTGCTTATTTTTAAATACCAGTAATGCCAGAAAGTGTGAAAACAACTGCAGACGGGTCTGGATTACCTGGTGTATTTTACTCAGATTTACTTTTATACTTACAAGTGTCTTTCCCTCCTACTTAAGTCAAAAGGAGCTAAATGCACTTTTTACTCCATTCAATCATCATATGCTTAGTGATGTTACTTGAGCCTTCCTTATACTCTTTAACCCATCAGCTATGAAACGTGTTAAGTATTTTCATAACAGCACAATCCAAAATTTTGGAGCAGAAAAGGACACAATTTCTACACAAAAATATTATTCAAGTGCTTATCCAGCTTATTCCCAACTGCCTGCTAAGCTCTAATGAGATCAGAGTAAAGCACTGTAAAGCTGCAGCATCTCCCTCTCCTCTTTCCCCACATGCACAACATCTGAATCCATTTTGTTCCTACAGACAAATTACATGGAATACAAAATTTAGTGCTCCTGTCAAGTCAGATGAAGATGATTTTAAACTCCATCTTAAGCTGCATGTGACACTTCCCCGTGTTAGCACCTCCTTATCCTCAGCCTCTGGAGTAATATCCCAAACTTTGTAGGAGCTGATGCACAAAGACATAAAAAACCCAGGAAAAGGAAAACATAACAAAATTGTCCTCTTTAAAAAAGGCAGCTTAAAAACAAGAATTTTATTCTATTGCTGCACTGACTTCCACATTTCATCTGTTAGACTGACAGTATTTAGGGTGAAGGAGTCAGCCAGAAGTAGATAAATTAACCCCCATGAACTTCTAAATATATCAATGAGAAATCACATTATTTCACCTGCATCACTGGGTATTTCACAACACATGGTCAGAACTGGTCAGCAGGGAATTAATTTGATATTCAAAAGCCCGAATTCCCTCACTCAGGCTCTTCTCACCAACACTTACCCATTGGTTCTTTAATGACACCATAATAATCTGGTGCATCGTTGGGATCTACTGGTTCTAGGAAGGGCCACGCCATCTTGTGAGCCTGGCAGGGGAACAGGAGAGAAGTAAAATAAAATTAAATTAGCACTATTAACAGCTAAATATTTTCATCATCCTTTTATCTGTTGGGGTCTAGAGTTGAATTTAAGGAAGAAGTGCAGCATTACATGAAGAAGTGATTAGTTCTCATCTGATGTTTCAGATGTCAATGACCGAGTAGCTGGGCTTCAAAACAGGAAACAATGTGAAATTCAGACATAACAGGATACTGTGCTGAACAGGCTGCATGGAAAAGTATGGAATGAATTTACTGAGAGTGCTTTCAAGTACTCAAAAATTAATTTGTTTCCATAAAATGTATGCAAAATATAGGACAAAAAAATACTACTTACAGGATTTCTGTTACCATAATTTTAAGAATTTTAAGAATTCTTAAAAATTCTTTACAGTTGTAGCAGAAAAAGCCTATTTGGGAGTGACAGACAAACCAGAAATACACTGTATCAGACAGTGATGTTGTTCTTATTATCAGGATGTCATCATTTACATGCTGATAACGACCCCCTGTGAGAACACTGCTGAAATCTGGTAACTCTGAATTAGAGTAGAGAAGTGTAGAACAGAAACCACAGAAAAGTGATGTGAGAACAGAGCAATGCACCTTGTACAGAAGAGAACACTGCACCTTCCACGCCCTGTGCACCTGGGATCCCACTCTGCCCTTTGTGATCCTGAACCTGCTTTCTTTAAAAGGCTTTTGATGAAGAGATGCTTTAGTTTCATAGACTCAGAAGCACTGATATAGTAATTATTGTACATATTCTTCAGCACAGTAACGTCAAGCAAGTTTGCAGCTGGCACAGTGGCACTTGTCACCAAAAAGCAAAGCTTTGCTACTCCCTCTTCATGAAGAGTTACCACAGAGAAATCAAACCCTCCTCCAAGGTTCAGGAGGGAGTGAAGCACCCAGAGGTGCTGCCATCCTTCTCCTCACCTGCAAGGAGCGCAGGACCCTCCTTAACCCTTCATAGTCCTTGTCAGTGAGGGGGCTGAGCACAGTCATGGCATCCTCTGTGGACTGGCACTGTGGACACACGTACTCGTCGATGAGATCGGCCTCGCTCTGCAAAATGCCAACGCAGCGCCCGTGATACCAGTTCTGACACCGGTCACAGCCAATGTAGAACCTGCAAGAGCCAAACCAAGCGTCAGTGCCTTCACCTCTTCCATGTCCACTTTGCATTTAACACAGAAACCTGCAATCCCCAAGCAGATACTTGGCATGATTCGATACAACAGCGCAACGTGATATTTCAGAGTGACAAATTCTAATTCCAGCTGCTTTTGGGTTTACAAACAGGCTAAATTACAGACCATTGCAAAACAAGCCCCTAAATTTTGTAATAGGCACTTTCAAGCATTTGAGATTGCAAAAATCATTCTTCTGCTTTAGAGATGAAAGGAACAGTGGAAAGCCAGAAGTCTCACCCACCAAAACAATTCAAGATGCATTTTGCACAAACTGGACTAAAACTAGGGCTTGGTTCACTCCGTACAAGCATTTTTCATATGGGAGCTTCAGTCTTGTAATTGAATACAGGAGGGGTATTCTATGACACAAAGCCTTACAGTAAAAGATGTATATTTATATATATATATATATCATATCCCAACCATACACTCCCACACTAAAATTATGTTTTCCAGCCAGATCAAAGCACAAAACAATCCACTCAATACAGCATTTGTCTTTTAATCTAACCATCCCTCATTAAAACAACAAAAAAATTAAAATAATTATA
>VYXB01001952.1:0-59137 GCA_013397135.1 Pachyramphus minor | reverse complement strand
GTGCTCTCTACATGCCCCTGTATTCCATGGACATGGTCTCAGGCCTTCAAACTCAACGTCCTCTGCTAAAGCCTTCGCAGACCGGCTGCTTAAGGCCACAATACTCAACAGAGAGAAATATTAATATCAATATTATATAAAATGAATGAGTGCAATTAGCAATCTCTATGTTTTGATTCACATGCCCACATAGGCCTCCCATGTGTTCACCTTAATAAAAATAAATACTCATTAAAAGTTAACAGTCCCATGTATCTTTATGAAGATGTTGTGCTGCTAACTGAATGTGAAGCACAAAAGATGCTTAGTATTCCATTCAAATTGTGGGTTTCATATGTATGTATTTGTGTATATGCATGCACACACTCTTCAGTTATCCAAAGTCATTAAAAAAGATCCAGCCAGAGGGCTTCTGGTTCCCCAGTTGAAATCTATGAGCTAAAAAGCTCAGCAGTTCCAGAAAGAAAACTTTTCATTGATTTCATAGTAAACACCATTTCTGTTCAAACACCTGAATTTATAATTAAACACTACATTTTGTCTTGCACCATATGTTTTGGGCCAGCAGGTCAGGGGACAGAAAGCTTTAAGGTAATTTTAGTGTGAGAGTAGCTATCAAACAAAGAGAAGATTAGCATACGGGAAAAATGAAAATAAACAAACAAACAAGCTATTAATTTTTAGAGGTTGGGATAGCATTCTGGGGAAATATGGCTTTTTTTTTACCTACTTATAATGTTCTGTCTGTATCTTCAACTTCTACTTGTGGGAGACAGGATACTGGGTTAACATGACCACTTCTCTGTCTGAATTTGACTGTCTTACAGACATGTAGCAGTGCTGCAGAACTTCAATACTTGCAAAAATAACTGAATAGAGCATGCAAGGCTTTATAAAATTTAGATAATAAAAAAGAAGACTGTAAATTATGGTGCCTTCCACCCACCCCTTCATTTATAGATGAAAACCTGAAGTATTATATTAAAAAAGAGAATGTAGCTGATGCTCAAGAATACACAAAAGAGTAAAAATTATTTTAACAAGCATTGTTTGATGCATATAGTACAATACTGGTTCCCATATTACCATTTCTCTTATTTAATTTCATTACAGAAATTACTTTAAACTATTTAAGTGAATCAAATCATTAGAGAGAACTGTGAAAAAAGGAGACCAGTGAATGAAAAGAGAACAGCAGGATGAGTTGCATAGCTATTTACCCCAAAACACCTTAAATGCTTAGATATCACCTGCATCAAATTACACACACTTGAGAGTAATGATATAATTAATCCTTCCTTTGTTGTTAGCCATACAATACTTTAGTTAGAAGGATTAAATTTGTTCATATACTGATTAATAGCTATTTGCAAGGAGAAATTCATGACCACTATGAAGGTTTTTTTAACTTTTTAATTGTCTATGTATCATTAAATCACTTGAAGTTCTCTGTAGTGAACAGTAAGTGGTGTACTTTCAGCTCAGTTGTACCTGTGTAAGTATTTGCTTGACGCAGAACAAAGGTGTGTATCTGCTCTCCTCTTCCCTTTGATTTTTTTTAACATATAATTTGATTTCTGTTTTGAACATGTTTTTTTAAATCTTATCCTCAGAGTCTGTTTTTTATTAGGGCTAGAGACTGTTTTAATTTTAGGGGCTGTTTCTGCAGGAGACACTAGTTTGCTCCTCATAGTTTCTCTAAGTTGAAAGAGGAATGACTTTAAAAAGTACTTCCTAGCAGCACAGTTTCTTTCATAAAGTCTAACAGACATAATGCAACCGATTGTCACCCTCTGCCCAAATCATCAACCCTCAACAAATTAGCTTCGAAAAGCTTCTTTGTTTCCCATACCAAACGATTTTGCTCATCAGAGTACTTCTGTTTTTTATGGGATCATGTCTGCATGAGCCTCTTCAGAGTCCTGCAAGCACAGCACATGAACTCAATGACAAGCTAATCTCATGTCTGCCTGTAGATATACAGGAATATTCTTGTGATCAGGAGCTTCTCCTTTTTTTCCAGTTTCCTACCTGATTATCTGCCTCATACATGGTATGCAACTACTGTGTCAGTCTTTTCTGGTCCTCATTGTGATCATGTCTTTCCAGCTTAGGCTTTTTCACCATTTGCTAAAGTTCTTCAAGAATCTGTATCTCTTTATAATATATGCAAGATAATGAGATAATTACTGTAGCTGGGCTTTCAAGTTGTGGTGTCAAGGGCATTTGATGAATTATGAGAGGACATTGTCTGATGAGGAATAGTAAAATAATAGACTGCAGAATCACAACATTTGCTGAAGCACTGTCATGGGACTAGGCTAGGGAGAGGAGGCAGGACCTGGAGCCTGCAGGCATGTCTCCTGAAACAGTCTGATTCCTGAGCTGCCCTGAGTTTTTTCTTGGGAATTATCTAGTAAAGCCTATGTTAGAAGGTATGCCGTGTGTAAGATAGTGGATGAAGTTCAAACCAATAACCTCTAGCTGCCTTACATTAATAATGATGGAGTGTCTACACTGAAGAACAAAGTCCTGTGCAGATATCCCTAGTTAGGAGAGATAAAGTTAGTCAATTTATTCAAGGGAGTGAAATTCTGTGAGACAGTTTTATCTTCCCTTTGATGCCACCAACAGCTCTGTCTTCTGGACATAGGCTGGATCATTCAGATTAGTAGAGAGTGATTGCTGCATGTTTCCTAGAATTTCAGTATTTTGGGTTAAGAACAGAACACAAATGTCTGTAAAAGTTGCACAGATCTCAAAAAGCCTGTATGACTAAATTTTCATAATGGCCTAAAAGAGTCTGGAATGTCTAAAAACTAGTTATGACAATCAAACTGGTGTCCAACTACATTAAAATCAATGCAATTTAAATACGTTAGTAGCACTGAAGATCTGAATCCGAACTTAAGATGTCTTTTTAGAATGAACAGGATGTTTGAACCAGGACAGCAAGAATATCTAATTTTTCTGTTTCTGAAGATTTTTTTTGCTTTTTTTGCCCTGTCTTCACACTTCGGAGAAAACTTTTCAGTACAAAGTCGCATACATGAATATGATTTTAAATTTAGATATTTACCTGAATGAGGCATGGAATGAGTTTTAAAAAGTAGCTAAAATCTATGTTCTGGATTTTGTTTTGTTGGAGGGAGGAGATGAATAGTTTGTGTCCTGTGTTGTGACACTGCACAAAGAGAGGCAGGTCCCATCAAGGGAACAACCTATTGGAAAGTTGCAATTGAGGAAATGAAGAAAAATATGCTCATATTCAGTCCCAGACCAAAGTCCAGAGATCTGAAGGATGCTTTGACCATAATAATCAGGAAAGAGCTTTACAAAAACATTTGCCCATTAATATTACAGTGGAAAAACCTGGTGTCAGTAACAAACTTTTTTAAATGCTTACAGACATATTGCACCTTGCAAACAGAATTTTATGAGTCCAGAGTTAGGTATATAAAACCAGAAGCTGATATAGCAAGATTTCTTTTTATTGGGAAGCACAGTGATTTCACACCTAAGGAATGGATTCGCACCTACATTAACAATACCATTTTTAATGTAGTGTTGACTATATTATCTTATATAAATTATATTTGTAGACCACTATAGCATAAATAGAAGATATTCAGAAGATATTCAGGATCAAAGAGTCTCATCTCTTCCACTAAGTTTCAACTACTCCCAGGATGAAGTAATTTTTAATAGGTAATAAATCAATTGGACTCAGAGTAAATAGAAAATTTTATATATAAAATCAACTTCATTTATACATATATACATGTTATATATACAAAATTATGTATTATACACACATATATATATAAATGAAATGTGTGTGCATATATATAAAATGAAATTTTTTTTCATATAGGTATCTAACTTCTATGATATGCTTAGAATATACACATTTGGGTATTATAATATTATGAAATACAATTCAAAGCAGAGTTCTACATGTGAATAAGCCAACAGATGGCAAGAATCCTCTAAGGCTGTCTGTATGCCAAAGTATAAATACTGCTACAGTAAAACTAATCACAAGAGGAAACTAAAGCCTGTAGATAATGCATCATTAAGCAAAATACAGTTAGAATCCTGGACTCTCAACTTGGCTGAATTGGTGAATCTCACCCTGTCAAAAATTATTTTCAAGTTTTCTGAAGTAGAGAAAAAATATTCTTAATTTTAATGACTGAGGATGTGGCATGGAGAGATCTTATATTTGTCCTTACTAGATACAGAAGTTATTAAAGCCCTGAACATCTCTGAAATATATTCTGTGATAGCACTGGATTAGAAGATGTGCAAATAAAAGCACAGGTGATGACCACAAGACTTGTCCCAAACCAAGGGTTTAGCTGCCCACCAGTACCTAGCTTAGGAAGCACCAGGAAAAGGTTTACTTGGTGTGTACTGCCTTGTGCTTCTTGACTTTCAGCCTGAAACTGGATTCTTAATCAGACTTTCCAGTTCATGCTGTAAGTCACAAATGCATGACATAGTCTTCCAGGAAGTCGATTTTGGTCATACCTTACTATTTTCTGTTCACTACATTCTGATAACCAACTACCCATACGTCACCTCTCAGTTATAACTTGGCCTAAAAAGTTCCTTGGACTAAAGTAATTGAAATAGAGATGGAAATCTTAAGTGTCTCTTTCAAAAGGCTTTACGTCTTTTAAAGAACTGTATGAAAGTTCTTACAGGAACAGTAAATAAGGCAGGTGTCATGATATGCTTCCCCAAGATCTGCTTTCTGTTGCAACTTGGCCTGAAAGATGACAAGCTAGATAGATACCCTTGGAGATGCTCAATACACTGTATGTTGCAGTGAAATTCTCCAAAAATACAGTTGAATCTTTGTAAGTATTGTGTAAATAAAAATTGCTATTTGCATCAATATGAGCTTATTAACCATGAAATCCAAGTTAGGCAACTCACACAGTATAATTCCTTGCTGTTCTGTATGACTGACCCAGCAGACATGTCTGCATGAAGGGCTGATAAATCTGACTGAATCAATATTGGCTCTTTGCCTATAGTTTTAAACAAAAACTCACTATTTCATCTCAAACTTGGGATACATAGTTCTTATGTTTTACTCCTCTTACAGGAAATTTTAAGCCTTAAACATATGTTGACCATACCCGAGTATATAGTACATGTTGAATAATGGGTTACAGTTGTACCTGACTTTGATTAAAAACAAAACAGAAAAAAAGGAAGAAGAAATTTATTAGTGCCTAACTTAAATCAGACTACTAGTCTCAGTTCAGCTTCCAGTAAATCAATAGGCCTTTCCAACTAAGCCAAAGTGTGGGGACGTTTTGCTATGAAGAGATATACTACTAAAGACATGACTCCTTAATAAGATGCGTGTAGAAGTCTAGAACAGTTTTTGTGTTGCCTTAAACTGAATAATCAGGTGTTTTTAACTGTAACAGCACTTCAAGTTTTTATTATATTTTGTTTTTCTTTTAACATACACTTAAAAATTCACTGTCACTACTGCTGATAGTACTTTTTGCTAAAAAAACCCCACTTATTATAATACAAACATTTCAAAATAATTGAGGGAAATAAAAAAGCTTTTCTTGGAAAATGTACCTATAAGCCCCAAGGCGAGGCATATTAAAAATATACTCCCAATGGATGTGATGTGCTAACACATTCACTCTCTCTGCCTGAACATTTTTAGGCAATCCCTCTGAAAATTTGATTGCTGGCTGGTTTGATAGCAAATACAATCTGCCACACTTTTGTGTGAGTTATGCACAGCTGTGTATATAAGCTTCCATAAAAGAACCCATATGCTAATTGTGTGCATTGGAGAAGGTTGTAGTAGCACAGGATAGAAAATAAGGCAGTAGTTAAGGTTTTCTTCTTCCTTGACACTCTCCCCTTGCTGTGTTCTCTCATTTTTCCTGTAAATCCAAAGTAAAATGCTTCAGTGACTAAAATCTAATTCAGTGACTATAAGCAGCCACCACTTTGTCACTCTTTGGTCCCTCTAGTACTCCAATGACATGATTGCAGGTTTCCCAGCAATGAAGCTCTTTCACTTCCATCTTTCAGTGGTCCCCCATTTGCAATTTTCGGTGCTAAAGATGTACCAAATGTTGTCACCATGGTTACATGAAAATAATTTTCAAAAAACACTGTTGTTTTTCTTTTGCCACCTTTGCAAGAATATAAAGTTTGTCACTCCCTTCTGAGACCAGTGCAGAAGAGTACCAGTACTTGCTTAGAACTTCACAGTGTGGTCTACAGGCTACTACAAAACAATCTTCTGTAGAATCCTATTGGACTAGCTGAAAACACATGCTTGCTTTCCAAATTTAAAGTATCTGTACATAGGTTTCTGATTAGCTACTATCTCTTTGTCTCCAACCAACCACATGACAGCTACTCATACCCTATTCATGAGGGAAACCAGGCCTCTTTTGAGAAAAAAAAAAGGTCTATTAAAAGCATTTTAATTAATATACAGAAAGGTACTACTAAATATTTCCTTTTCATATTTGATGCATGCTAAAAGAACTTCAGGAAAAAGAGAAAACCTGAGCAAGAAAAAAAAGGGAGATATAAGGAGAAAATTAAATCCTTCTATGAAACAACAATGCTGCTCTGACAGAAACAAAAGTCAGAAACCTAAATGCAAAAAGCATTGGATAGAGACTTTAAGAGCTGTCTTGTAGCAAAATCAATTGATGAAACATAGGAGAGAGGCACCTTTGAAAGTGAGTAAGCACTTGAGTCCAGAGAAAAGAAGTCAGAAGAAATTGATTTGATGAAGGATGCTTTCCTGGTTCAGATTCACCACTACAAGACAGTAAAAACAGACAAACAAACCAATAACAACAAAACAGAAAAAAAACAAAACAAAGAAGAAACCAGAACCAACCACCAAAAAAGAAAAAAAAAACCAAACAAACAAAACCACCAAAACTAACTAAACAGATAACACCCCCCCCAAAAAACCCCCCAAAAAACCAACCAACCAACCAACCAACCAAAAACGAAACAAAAAACACTACCCAGTAACTGTTTTATTACGACATGAGGTAGTAATGTTTTCCAACAGGTTTCTGTTTTGCGCTGTGTCTTCTGGGAATAGAAAAGTACACTTTTTATGTGATTATTCTTAAAATTATCTTACTTACTGCTATCAAAGCACAATAATGTTTAATAACTTTTTTGTTCCAAGTCATTAAAACAGAGAGAGTCCAGAGGAGGACCAGGAAGATGATCAGAGACTAGAGCCCTCTTCTGTGAGGAAAGGCTGAGGGAATTTGGATTGCTCAGCCTGGAGAAGAGAAGGCTCAGGGTAGATTTTAGAGCAGCCTTCCAGTATAAGCAAGAAGGGTACATGCAAGAAGGGTACATACCAGGAGGATGAAGAGGCATGTAGTGCCAGCACAAGGGGAAATGTCTTCAAATGGAATGATTAGATTAGATTAGATATTAGGCAGAAATTCTTTGCTGTGAGGGTGGTGAGGTATTAGAACAGGTTGCCCAAAGAAGTTGTGGCTGCCCCATCCTTGTAAGTGTTCAAGGCCAGGTTCAACAGGGTTTTGAGCAACCTGGTCTAGTGTACCTGCCCATGTCAGGAGTTTGGAACTAGGTGATCTTTAAGGTCACTTCCAATCCAAACCATTCTGTGATTCTATGATTCTAGGCATCAGTCATATGCTTACTCAAGTTAGTGTCAATACTCACATTGTATTTAGTATTGTTTTGTCTAGGTTTGTCTATAGAAGAAAGACAAAAAACCTTACAGGGAATTAAAACAAAGCAGGAGAAAAAATATAATATCTTAGGTAAGCATTAAATACTTACTGAAATATAATGGTTGGATAATTAAGTAGGAAATATTATATTAAAATAATTAGCTGCAACTGAGTTCAGTAATTAAATTCTGCTAATACCAGATATAATTGTCACTATTGTAAGAGTTATTTTATAAAACAAAAATACATAAATCTATACATGGACTCACACACACATATATAAATAGAAAATAAAGAAGCTTGTAACAGCCTCTTCAGCTATCCTGAAAATTGCCTAAAATATACAGTAGAAGACATAACATGGTTCTTAATGCCAAAGTACCCTCAGAAATCCAGGTCTATTTGCAAAAAAACCCAGGAAGAACTAAAAACTACAAAACAGATTTTACAGGCCTACTGAAAATTCTATGATGTCAGAGGAAGCATTCCCTAGCAATTAGGTACAGTGAAATAACTGAATTACATTCTGGTTTGTGAACATTCATCTGGGTTGTTCATTCACTGAATTTCCAGTCGATTATAGCACTTCAGTTGTCTGGACCAGACAGGGCAAGAATTTTTCTCACATATAAAAAAATTACCAAAATGCTTGTGTAGATAAAACCCCAAACTTCTAATACTTCAGTAGAAATTCTTGCAATTATAAAAATCAACCATTACAAATATTTATGGAAATGTACTTAATTCTATTTGCCTTCCCAGTGCACCAAATTTGCTTTTTAGATTTTTCTTCATCAACCTGTTTCCAAATTTGATTATTTGAAAGCTCTGGAAGTGGATTTGGAGTCTTTTGAAAACATAAGATTGTCATCTGTTCTAGTTTTGCTTATAGTCAGATATATTACAACATTAGTTTCCCAGTTGAAAGGTAATAAAAATATTTAAGTGTACTTGCAAGTTATTGAAAATAATGTTTAATTATAAATTTGATTCTGCAAATGAATAAAGATCTCTATAGAAAATTAAAATGGCTTAGTGCCAATGTCAAAGTGGTTCTAGCTATATTTTATCCAGAGTTTACTTATTTGTGAAAGTTGTAAATTTTCCATGTACACAAATGTATTGAGAGATGTTCCCTTGAGTGCATTCTCCCAAAGAAAGAAATTCTGGATATAGTATATTTTTCAGTTGCACATCCCTCAATTTTAAAACTGATTTTTCATGTGAATGACAAGTGTCAGCGACTGGAGTTTCAAGAGTACTCATTAAACTGAGACTGTTTATAATCTTGTCCTTGATGTTCATTAATGAGTATCACTCTATCAGTATCACTGGAAGTACATTCCTCTTCATAGTACATCCAGGTGCACAGTTTGTATAGGTTGCATTCAGGATTACCTGTAGGACTAGTTGTAGTAAAAAAGGAAGCAACCTGTAATTCAGATTTAAAGCCTGAGTTTCCATCATAAGCAAGTAGCTTTCTGACAGTGATAATGCTATAGTCATCTTGACTTTTCTATTGTATATAATAATTTTCTAGGTTTAATACCTTTCCAAAAGACTGCCATAGAGATGAAACTTACAGCTGAGTATTGGATGTTTTTTTTGATTTGGGGTTTGTTTTTTTGAAGGCTTGCCGATCCAGTAGTTCTGCTTTGTCCATTCCATGTAGTTTAAACCAAGTCAGGATCAAAGTGATGTCATTTCTTAATGACATCTCTGTAATGACCAATCACTGACCTATACAATCACAATATATGTCAATGGATAAACTAGAACACTAGACAGCTAAAAAATGTTAAACATTTCAATTTTTAAAAAATATCCTTATTTAACTAACTTACAGTATCTCTAATCACACACCCTCCCTCCCCTCCTTGCTCTTTCTGGCTGCATAGGCTGCAGTCTCCCCATCCCCTCCAAGGCATATGGGTGCCCCTTTGCTTCCCATGTGGCAGATGCAGGGGACTACAGCTCCAGGGGTACCCACACCAACCACCTTTTCCCTGTGGGCAGGAACAGTATGCCAGGAAATCCCGGGGAAGGACATCTCTGCCCAGCCTGCACAGAGATGGGAGCACCCACCTGCCTTGCCTACCCTGTTTCTCTCCCTGTGACAGATCTTTATATATACTGCTTTCCCAGGTGACCATTTTTTTGACTCAGAGTCTCTTGAACATCTGCTGATAACTGCTTAATCGAGTGGATGGTCATCTTTGTCTTTAATGTGACCAATTTTGGGGCAGATGCCCTTCCAGATAGCCTGGTGTATTTGATCCATTCAGTGTCTATATCCACATTCTTATCTTGAAGAATGTTTTTATAACAGGATTTTTGCCAAGGGTAGGGCATGAAAGAAACCAACGATATGTATACAAAAATACATGTGTGTTAGCATGTCTATACACGTGCATTTTTGCAGAGGACATTTTGTAATTTTTATCTATACACACAGATACGTGTATGATATTCTTATCTTTCTATCTTCACTGTTTTTCCATCCTTCCCCAATATACTTTTTTGTTTTAAACCTTCAAACAATTAAATACTTTTCTCTAGCCCTTATTCCAATAATTTTAACTAAACCGTTGACATTTTCTCTTGTCAGGCTTAGAGCAAAATTGTTTTGATTTAATTACAGCTATAAAATTATTAAAGCTCTGTCATCTAAACCAGAGAATCACGTTATGGTGTCAAACTAGTCAAGCAGTGAACATGCAAATTTGTGAAGATACTGGTGCAATGCTGTATGAGGATTGATACAAATAATTTCATTAGACGTCAGTGGAGGGGAAGACCTCATAAAGTTGTTTGCTGGAGATTCATGATGTGATAAACATGTCTGCAAGGATAATTTCTAATTTCTATTTTAGCCTACAATTTAGTTGCTTCAACAACGTGTTGTAAACTCATCACTGATACAATCTTTGATACACTGCTGTAGTTCTGAACCTGAAAATGTTCTGAAAATGTGTTCTTTTTCTCCACCATCCTTCTGATTCTCTCAGTGTCTCCTCCATTTCCTTGATTTTATTATATATACTGCTAGCATTACCTTATCTCTTTTACCATCCTAATCTCCCCCACTCTGTTGTAATATAATAATCAAAAACAAACATATAAATCAAATACTCCCTCCATACTGAGTATGATGATTTACATGCACTTTGACAGCCATTAACTCTCATGACTTAACCTCTGTGCTTTTTCCTTCTATCTTCTGCTTTCTGTGGGTTCAGTGAGACAGAAAACAGGCCAAAGGACTGACGGAACAGTCATACATAAGGATTTATCCTGGCTTCTGACAGCTAGTGGTGAGGCACACAAACGCATTATCCTCCTTCCCCAACCAACAGAAAACCTGTGAAGGCAAGGGGTTGTGACTGCATTATACGCACAGGAAAATGTATAGTTTCAGGTCCCACATTTCTAAAATTTGGAGAAAGAAATACTCATGTGACACTGGATCTTAAATAAGTCTGGTAGAGCACAGATATTCCAGGCCTAACTGGCTACTGGCTTCTACCTCTGTCTTCAAGATACATAGAAAATTCAGTGCATTCAGACTATTAGGCAATCTATCAAGTCTATCAGATGTACAAGTAATCTTGCATACAGTAAATGTTCTGATATTAAGTGATGTATTCTGTTGTAAATGTTTTTCCTGCTTTGAAACCAGAGTGACTATGAAAAAGAAGTTATAAGTGACCAAACAAAAGCTAAATAAATAAAACCGGTTACTAAAGCATGGTTTTAAAATTAAAAATATAAAAATTGAATTAAAAAATTAACCAAATCAAAAACTTAAAAGTTTTGAAATTTGCTAATATTCTTTAAATTATCAAAAAAAAAGTGAATGAAAATAAGTCCACAAGCAGTGATTTCAGGTTATTCCTGAAATAATTTTTGTCTATTTTCTCTCTACAAGTCTAGGTTATTTGTAGAACCTCACTTTTTTAATAGACTACAGCTCAAAATTGCAAGGATTTATTCTCATTTTGAAAGTAAGAATTAAAGTATATGATGCATAAGAATATTTCTGAAAGGAACTGTTTTATTCAAATTACTTTTCATCTTAATAAACAGCTGAGACTTTTTTAAAGTCTCTACCAGAGGCCGTTGAAAGCACCATACAATAACAACTTTGGATTTATATTTTCAGACAAATAGCTTCATATAGGAGAAAGGATGAAAAGTCAGGGGAAAAAAAGGGGGGTGGGGGGAAACACACGACCTACTATAATGTAATAGCTCAAAAAATTGCGAACTACTTTCAAGTTTTATGATTATTTGAATTTTGAAACACTGAAACTAAACTGATCATACTGACGATGTTTTGGTAGTTTTAACAAAAAACCCCAATAAAATAAAAACGGAATGTTTTCTCAGCAGAGCTGAGAAGGAAGAGGTTTTGCCCTTCCCATGAATCTTTTTCCTGGTTTCAAGTGTTGCTCATTGCACATGGACACTTTAGGCCTGATCAGCTCTATGTACACACAGGATATTGAGATAAAATTTTCACATTCCTTTTGTTGAATTAGTTGTGGAAGAGACTTGAATTTACTGAATTGAAAGAACTTGAATTTCCTCTTTTCCTTAATTTCTGGAACCATGTCTTTTTGAATAATTACAGAATGCCCAAACTACCAGGTTATTATTCTCTTGCTCTTTTTGTCTGTGTGTCTGCTTCTCTTTTTGAAATGAGACATTTTGGGGTTTTGGTGTGAGAATTTTATTT
Source organism: Pachyramphus minor (assembly GCA_013397135.1). Taxonomy (NCBI): domain Eukaryota; kingdom Metazoa; phylum Chordata; class Aves; order Passeriformes; family Tyrannidae; genus Pachyramphus; species Pachyramphus minor. The sequence goes on along the minus strand of VYXB01001952.1, from coordinate 46,666 downwards.
TAAATATTGCAACAGGCACTGTGGTGGGTAGAATAGTAGATCATAGGAAATCCTGCCAACAAAGTAATTAAGAGGCAGAAATGGAGAGGAGACAGCTGGAGAAATAGAATGCTGAGAGAGGAAGAAAGAGACATTTTATGCTTCAGAACTATAGCAATACATATTAGAGATGACATCAGTAATGAGCTTCCCCTGTTGAACTATCTTCCACCCAATGTATTTATAGACATGGTTTTCATTTTAATGGGTTAATATTTTCCAGAAAGAAAACCAACTGCCCTGAAAAATGCCCCAGCAGCATGTTTCCTTACACCTGTTCATGGAATTGGTTTTTTCTTCCTGGAAGTCTTGGACAAATTTGTTGGAAAAGTGTTCTGTTTCTGAACACCGTGCTACATAATCTAGAGTAACTAGGCAGAAGGCTTGCCCTTTCCTTTTTTTCTTTTTTTTTTTTTTTCTCTTTTTCTTTCTTTTTTAACAGATATTCAACAAAGAATAGTCAGAAGAATATTTTCTGACATAAATGTATAAATTAAGTAGTTACAGCTTTGAATCTATGTATAACTACACATAGGATCTGGGGACATCATAGTATTTTTTTCTGAATGGCTTTGGATTGTCATGGACAGCTCTGTACTATAACAATTATTCCCATCCTTTGAATATTCAGAGTTTATTACTGCTAAATGTATTACCTTGGACCAAATTAGTTCTCAGATTTCCTCAAAAATGTAAATAAAAATAAATCTTCAATGAATGGATGGCACACTTTCCAATCCCTTTGTCTCCAAAATTTTTCACATTTTGGTCATTTTTTAAAAGTATTTAGTGTTTCAACTCTACACACCTACAATGAGTTGGAGGGTGTGAAGGTTGAAGAAAGTAAAGCAAAAATATGGTCTTTGGGAATATCCAGCTTTCTGATGGGAGTATCATGATCTTATTTTCTTTTAACAGCAGTGATACTTTTAATTGATACATTATAAAGCAGTTTGATGCAATTCCTAAGCATGTTACACAGCATCATGTTGACTTTTCCTTTTTGTTTTCTGATTTGTTTCAGAACCACATATAATACTTTACAATGGTAAAAATAAGAGCAAGGGTTTAGAGTGAGTAACAGCATATGATATAATTATATAAAACATGTTACTAAACAGATAAGTGTGTTCAGTTCTTAAAAACAAAAAGACTCTCACATGACAGGAGAGCTCTTTCAAACTAAATGTTTGCTAAAAAAGGACAGATAACATTAATGCAGTCTAACTACACTAAGAACATCAGCTTTATGGTAACACACCTGAAGATGGTGCTGTTCCACAACATTTCCTTCACAAAATTGGCTTAAAATGCATTAGTTGGTCATTCTTTGATCTTGTGTTTTATATTGCCATGCAGTACACACAAATTTTATATAAAATGGTTGGCTGTGTGTGAAGGCCAAACTAGATGGAAAATCATACCTAAGGATACATTTTCCCACGTCAATGGTACTTCCTTTTCTTTTTCCATCCCCTTCTTATTATTAGTAGTTATCCAGCAATATGACATTTCTTTTTAATAGTAAATAGCATTTTAGCATTGTTGTTTGTGAGACCAAAAGTTGTAGTTACTCAGAAAGACTATGTTTAAAGTTGGATTTCCATTTCAAACATGCTACAGAGAACTAAAAATTGTTAGCAAATGTTCTCCTACAGAATATCACTTAAGGGCTACACATTACGGATTATTCTCACAAAGACTGTACGGAAAGTAGAAATAAAGTACTGCTGCACAGAGAGAAAAATTTTCAAAGCTATGTTTGTTGCCAGAGCAGAAGACTGAGGGCAATGTGTCATCAAGTGAATTACTTCATACTTCTATAAAATTTAATATGATTTCCTTAGAACTAGTTGTATTTGTATTACTATTCTATAGTTTTCCATTTTTTAATCATGAATGAAAATATCACTTCTACTACTACTACAGATATGTCTGATGGTGATAACAGTGGTAGTAATACCAGAAATGGAGTCAGCTTTAGGACTCACCAGATAAAATCCCACTACAACATAATTTCTTTGTTTTTTTTTTTTTTTAGGAACCATTATCTCTTTTCTTGCTTTCAGAGCGTGGGGTGAGTTTGATGAGAGAATATCCCTACATCGTAAGTAACCAAGACAATTGCATTTGGCTAATTAATGAATTAATTCAACAACTATTTCATTACATACTTATTTCTGAAAATAATTCTTTTTTTGAGTACTGAGATAAATTTGTAAGAAAGGACTACAAAGTAACTCATTTTTCTTGTCATAGAATAATCTACTAATGTAAAAGGTTTCATCTCCTTTCAGAATTGAAGTCACCTGCAGACATGAGAGTTTTAAAATTCAGTATTTTCCACTTATACATATTTTTCAAAGGCAATAGTTGGTGTACAGTGTGCATAATACACTGTTGTACTGTACAGGATTGTATTATACAGAGATTAATCTTTACCTATGCTGGAAAATATGACGGAAAACATTTCCAGGTTTTGATTAATTCTCCCTGTTCTTTATCATAAAATCATATTTTCTTTCTTCATCAGAAAAGCTCATGATTGCCTTAACTTACTCCTATCTTCTGAGTCTCTTGATTTATTTTTTTTTCCTCCACAGTTCTAAACTAGTTTCATAAAAAGCAAAAATCTCTAACCAGATTAGAAATTCCCAATGACTCTTAAAAATATAATTCATTAAGCTTTTATCTATACTGTTTTAAAAACAAAAATTAGATAGTACAGTCAAATGTATTTTTATAGTATGTTTAGGGAAGTGTATTGGAACAGAAAATTAGAAGACATTTGGAGAAAGCTATGCCATATAGCACACATGTTTCTGTTCAGTTTGGTGAAATGTCAGTGTAAGTTTTTGTTTATGTTGTACAAATGATATCCTGGTCTATGCTAAACAAACGACAAAATATCTGTTTAGCAATATGTATAACAAGTTTTTGATAATTTAAAATTATATTTTACTTAAATAAACTTAATTTCTAAAGTAAATTTCCTTTTACATATGAATTTACTGGTTTGATCTGATTCTCCCGCTCCTTATTTCTACAAATAATTAAAATTTTGTATTTTATGGTAGTGTTTAAACAAATAGCTACAGTTGTGTTTAGAAAAGTTAAAAGCTAATTATCTCAAATTTTTTTTTCTTGAATATGTTTAATATTTCATCTAAAATTTAGAAATCTCTGTTACTGATCTCTGTCATACCTGGGAGCCCAGCACTGGAAATGGTAGTTCAGGTGCGTCTCATCAGTGCTGAGCAGGATATCATTTCCCTTGGCTTGTTACTTTATTTTAGCTATTATCCATGGTTAAAGCATATCAGTGCACTGCCAGCTCATTGTAGAGTATTTAATAAAATATTATTAATGCAATTAATATTAATTTTCAATTGTTCAGTTATGTATAGCATGATCTGAGTACTAAAGTCACTCATATCATGAATTTTTCTCAGTTTTGACTTTGGCAGAAGCCATTGTACCAGGAAGCTACTTCAGTCTCCAGGCTTTAGAATTTCAGTTTTGAAAGGAGTGGCCTTTTCAAGACAAAAATGACAACCACCTGATATCCACTCAGCACAACCTGGGCTGGAATATTCATGCATATATTATTTTCATTTTAATTCAAAAAGAGAGAGAAATATATGTACTTTCTGATACTACTTATTTACCAGTTCAGAAGTAGTTTATATGGCTTGAGTACCACTCACTTATTCTCCATCTTGTGTTTATAGATGGAAGAAAAAATCAAGTCCCTCTTCTCTCCTCGCCTCACCTCGCCTCCCCTCGCCTTGCTTCCCCTTCCCTCCTCTCAACAATTATTTTACAACAGGATTCCCTAGGGATAGATGCAGACCCAGGATTTTCAGTAATAGAAAGAGGAATTTATCTTAGAAAAGTAAGTACAGATCCTGCTAAGCTACTTGAGATGTAACCAACATCTGTGTCTGAGTTTAGGCATCTAGATTTAATTTGAAATCAGTGAGAAAATGTAAACACTTGAGTATTTAGTTCATCTGGCAAAATTTGATTGTCTACTCTAATCCATGAAATAAATCACGATTTAAGAGGAACTGTATCCTCCAACCATAATACAAGTTTAGGATGGTTTTATACATATATCATATTTGTTCACTTGAATCCCTCCATAGCAATAGTCCACATTTCTAGAACTAAGTTTCTCCTAATCATTAGACCTGTCAGGCGGATACAACAGCCTGAATTGTACATACATAAATACAAATTGTATTTATGGGGTCAAGAAATAAAAACATTACGTGCAAATATTTCTTACAGACTTGTGTTCTTGTTAGGCCAACTCATGTTGAGTAATTTAGTCAATGCAACATTGCAGCTGAATAGGTCTCTTGGTCATTTCTGATTGCCTTTATAAACAACAACTTCTCATTACTGCTAGATCACAGTAACAAAGGCATATGCAACTTCAAAACTGGCAAGAACGTATTCACCACTGGGAAGCCAGTGGTATGAGAGTACCTTATTTACACAAATATAAAAGACTAAGTTATGCATTTCCCAGATGCAAAATGGCAGCTAATGTCCCCCAAAGTAGCATTTCACAGGTTTTCATTATAAATTTAAAAAGTAATAGAAAAGAGAACTTCAGTAAAGTGAGTACTACAAAAAGGTACTAAATAATAACCCTAAGGAAAACTGCTGAGATTACCTCTTTAGGGTCTGATAGGGTTTGGTTTTTTGGGTTTTGGGGTATTTTGGGGGTTTTGTTGTTTTTTTTGGGTTTTTTGTCCCTACTGTTATGTAATAAAAAAGATAACATTTTGGTTTTATATGACCAAGTAAATGTCTCCCTTCCTCGTCTTTCATGATCACGCTCCTCCTTCTACCTGTCTCTTCCACAAAAAAATCATTTCTGAGATAATATGCAGAAAGTAAAGGAAGAATAAAATGTTTTGAAGAATAAAGTGAATCTTTTATATGGCTTATGAGATATAACAAGTCTTGTGTATTTTGAAGCATAGTGGTCTGATTTCTGTTTGCATTATTTTGGTGATGCTTTTTTTGCAAGGGCAGTATAAGAGATTTTACAGTAAGAATAGAATTGGACTCTGAATATTAAGTTAGTGTGCATGTGTACTGTATGTTTATGTCTATTGTTGCTTTGAATTCAGAAATTGACAGAGATAATTATATTTTTTTATTTTATTTATTTCTTTTTTAGTAGGTTCTTTGATGGCAAATCATTTATACATACTTTGAGAGATAGGTACCTTTAATAACTGACCAAAAAAGTGAGATTAAAGGAAAGAATAAGTTTCTATCATTCAACCTCAACAATATTCAGTTAGAGATAATGCCATGACACCTTTGAACTTGTACGATAAACACTAAAAAGTAATGAAATGAAAATAAGTTGAGTCAGTGAAGATAATTATGGTAATTTTACACATCTCAATTTCTGTTTCAAAGAATGTATAATTGCTCTGATATTTTGTTTCCAACCACCTTCTCTCTGAGCTAATATAAACTAGGGTCAAACTGTTTTACAAGTTCCCCTTCTTGCCTGCTGTTTACCAAAACCTTGTCTGATTGAAAAATTCAAGGTGCTTAGCCATCTCTTTGGGTCCTAATCATAGTCCAGTTATCATCATGAAGGAACGTCTGGATTAAGGAAACAAGAAAATTTCAATCCGGAAGAAAATTATGCCCCATGAGGAACAAATGTCATCTGGCTCCTAAGACTGTCTTGAGGAGCAGGTATAAAGGTGATCCTTGACATATCTTTTCAGCATGTTGTCAATTTTTAATGTTCATCCTTTTCCTTCCTAATTGCTACAATACTAAATCAGTAATTTGTATTTACAAAATAACATTCACAAATTTTCTTCATTTCATTCAAAGTAAAAGGCACTAGATTAGGACTCATCCCATGCCTATCTGAGGCACTGTCCAGGGATGGTGGTACCCATCCAGTTACAAATAACAATTTCATTTAACACCACAATTACAGCAATGACTAACATCCCCTGCTGCTTAATTGTAAGCTCCTGAATAATCAGTTGGAAATAAGGTCTGTTTTGGAGGTTTTTTCACCTTTCTTAAAAGGAGTTGTACCTCTTTTTAATCAATTTTATTGCTCTGAAGTTAGTGTGTTCAACTACTATCAGCTCAAATGGGAGTTTTCTCGTTTTCTTCACCAAGTCTTTAGATTTTAAGTAACATTAAGATCTTTTTATATAAAGTTGGCACCCACTGCAGTAACTTTGAATATCTCATAAGTGGGCTTATTGGTACAGATAATCCTGTGGGATTCAATCTGATTTAGCTAGTAAGCACTGGGTTGACTGGATGCCAGGTGCCCACCAAAAATGCTTTATCAGGTGGATCTCTGCTCTACTGTGGACTTCCATGGGCTGCAGGGCCACAGCTCCCTCACCATGGTCTTTGTCACAGGCTGCAGGGAAATCTCTGCTCTGGTGCCTGGAGCACCTCCTTCCCCTCCTTCTTCACTGACATGGATGCCCGCAGGGCTATTCCCCTGACACATTCTCACTTCTTTCCCTGGATGAAGTTGTTATCCCCTCCCTGCCTTATGTTATCCCAGAGGCACTACCACCAGTGCTGATGGTCTCAGCCTTGGCCAGTAATGGGCCCATCTTTGAGCTGGCTGGCATTGGCTCCATCAGACATGTGGGAAGCTTCCAGTAGCTTCTCACAGAAACCACTCCTATAGCTGACTTGCTGTCAGAACCTTGCCATGAAAACTCAATACAGGGATCTAAATAACATCATTATACCAGAATCTGAGTGGTACTGAGCAAAATACAACAGTTGGGGAATTCCAGTATCTGCTCTAAGGTCACACACTTCCAATTATATCAACACTTAGACTGTGCTTCTGTTCAGTCTCATTTTATACACCTTTCTTGCAAAGGTTTATGCAAAGCTTCATACACAAATAGTGCTTCGGAAGTTTAATGGATTTAATAAACATTGGATTTCATTATGCGACTTCTCAGGAACAATAAATAGATATTAAAAATGGTGAGGAAAAATAACAATGGCCTAGGTGGAGAATGGATGTCTGCTTGGGTTTGTGCAATGCCTCACACAGTGGAATATTAATCTTGAAAACACTGAAATTAATCTATAGTACATATAATTAGACATTATTTTGTTTTGTATTCTATTTATTAATAGAAACAAAAAAGGTGTTGCAAACGGAAGTAGCATAGGTTTACTTTTAATGTCAAAGCTGTATTATTATAAAACATATAATGAGCACCTATTTTCTTGTCAGACTATAAAAAAAAATGAACCAAATGAATGTTTATCGATGTTTTATTCATGTATTAATTATTTATAAACTATGTGGAGTTCCATTTTATATATAAAATGTGACTGTCAATAAATTCACATAGCAACTGGAAGAAATTTAAATGTTTCTCCTAGAGAATGTAGTAAAAAAAAATGGAAAATGTGGCCTTTTTTTACATGTATCTTCAGAAACAGGGTTATTTTTCATTCCTGACACATCTGCTATATTTTATTTTGGTTTTTTTCTTCTCAAATTCATAATAATTCTCAGGAGAAAGATCCTTTCTTAATAAGTACTGCTTGACATTTACCGTTACATCTGTGATAGATATTTGAAAATGATCATGTGTCAATGTCACAGCATCAAATTTAAACTTATTAGCCATGCAAATACCTTGGCCTACAGATTTCATCAGCACCTTTTCAAATTTTCAGACAAACAACATAAAAATCCCAAACAGACCAAGGCCAAACTATTTCTTCCCCTTACCAGCATCAAAGAATCGTGTTAGAAATTTACATACTTATTAATAGAATACTAAAGATAAGCAAAAAGTGATGTTAAAAGGTTTTTATTAGATTAATTCTTATTTTTTTCTAGTGAATTGAAACTAAAAGTTTAATTTAAAACTACAAATTAAAAAATGGAAGTTAGCTGTTAGAGAAGTAACTTGATCAGAATCCCGTGATGCTGTTTAAAGGTTAAAGTGCATTAATCTTCATCTAAGTGTTTTAATGCTATACACTTTAGCTAACACTCAGAAGAATACCTCAAAAAGTGTGTTCAATGTGAAGACTGGAGGGTATTTGCATAATTTTTTTTATTCTTGAATTTGAACAACTCTGAAAGGGAGCAGAAAAGCCTTTTCTAACATATTTGTCACTTTGTAAACAAATTAAAAAAAAAAAACCAAACAAAACAGATGTGTTTTATTTCTCTTCTACTCTATTATGTTTGAGGTTTCTGAAAATTCACAGACATCTATTTTGCAAATTTTTTCTGGAGTGGGAAGATGAGGAATATCACAGAATTTAAATTTCATAGTTTTATTATGTTTTGTTACTGGTTGAAACACATTTCCAAGTAATTTAAAAAAAAATATTACATGAGGTTGAGTCAATGGTTTGGCTTTTGAGAGATGAGAACAAAACATATACAGGGTTGCAGTGCTAAGATTGTAGCCAAGACTTTGAAGGATTTCTCTCAAAGTATTTATTTCAATTTGGCACTTCTGAGATTGCATCTGGAGAATGCACATAATTTTAGGCTCTGCAGTACACGAAGGGAACTTATATATTGGAGCAAGTCCAGCAAAAGGTCACTGAGATGTTTAGGGGGTTGGAGTACATATAAAAGAAAGCTTGGAAAGTTTGTTCAGTCTGGAGAAGGTAAAGCTGTATGCTTTTCATTGCTGTCTTCGATTTCCTAATGGAAAATTATAAAGAAGATGAGACCAGAGTCTTCCTGACTGGATAATGTGTCAGAGATGATTGTGAAAGATGAGATGAATAGTGAAAAGGTTAAAGGTAACATACACCAGTTTCTGGAATGGAAATTTGAATTAGACATTAGGAAGACAAAATTTTCCATGAGGTCATCAAACACTGTAGAGAAATTTCCAAGAGGGGCTAAAAAATCTCCAGTAATGAAGAAAGTCAATATTCAAATGAACAAGCCCCTGAAAAAAATGACTTTTAAGGGGTTTTTTTGTTTGTTTTTCAGGCTAGTCCTGCTCTAAGTGGGGAGTTAGATCAGGTCACCTCCAGAGGTGTCTTCCAACCTAACTTGTTCTATGATTCTGTAACTAATTTTCTTTTATTTCATATACAGTACTGATGATAATAATCTTCTACACTTTACTATGTCATTGCCATCTATTTCATGCTTTCTTTTGTCCAGTGGTGAGGATATGTTAGTGCTGACAATGAACCTTATTTCTCTGCCTCTTGTCCCATCCTACATAGTAGTTATTTTTTTTCTGTTTCTTTCCTCAAAAAAAAGGTGCAAAGAAAGACTTGATCCTTTTGGAAGATGGGGGCAGAGTTAGAAGATGGGATTAAGAAGTCTGCATTAAGCTCAGGAAATGCATAACTTCAGAGAGGAGATGTCAGAGCTCTTTGAAGTGCAGCCTTTAACACAAGTCTTCTTGCTTTTGCTTCCAGCAAGGTTGAATTGTCTATGAAAAAGGATTCATAAGGAAAGCAAGTCTCTTTTCCTATGCAGAGTCCTTGAAACTTTAGTGTGTAAAAGAAAGCAACACTCAGCAATTCCCCTTTTCACTCTTGGTTTCATGAAATATTCACATCTTATTTCACCTTATTAGTGTACCCTATTTCCATATTCTTTGGGAGCTTATCTTGCTTCTGAAAAAAGCTTTAACAGTAAAAGATGATATTACTGTTTCTGATAAGACACTACCAAGAATAACCAAACTACAGTGTACTCCCTCTTTATTTAATTTCCCTTTCTTCCTGTTCTTACCACAGTCTGGGTGTCATGCAAGTTTACCACTGAGAGATTCACATCATAAAGTCTGTGCATTTCATTCTAACACTGGATGACTTCAGGACACCAAAATAAAAGGAGGAAGAATTTCCTTAAGACTTGATCTCATAGCATGTCTGATTCATACAAGATAGATTAGTACTTTGATTTTTGGATTGTACAATAAAAGCTTGGATTGTATAATAAAACCTCAGAAGATGTTTGTTTGTCAGAACTCCGTTGTTCTTGCAGGAGTATATGTAGGAGTAAAAAGTGGGAAAACACTCAGAAAACAGAGCAGGAAAATTAAAAAAAAAAAATCAAGAAAACTAAGAATATCAAGCATCATCTGTACCACTTAAATTTTCTTAGATTTGGGACGATAGCAAGGGCCAAAGAAGAAGGAGTCTACAGAAAAATAAATATATTAGACAAAATAAATAGCTTTTTAATTTTCAATTTCATAAGAAACAGACATAGGCAGTTCCACACATGGTCACCATTGAATATAATTTCTTTTAAAAGCAGTTTTATATGTGATAAATACCCAAGTCTTCCAACATAAAACTGTTTGTATCTCAGGGAGTGATAGTGACTTGAGTACAAGTGGATTTAACAACGAAGTAATCTTGTTTTCATGTCAACTGACAACCTTTAAGGATTTATTTAGTTTTAGCTCCATCATCTAGACCTCTTAGATCAGAAGTTTGATCTGAACTTCTTTACAGGTTCAGGTTTGTTACCCATTCATCTTTGCATACAAAAAAACCCAAACCAAAAGCAGTTCCTCCATCTCTCCAGTCACTTAGTTATGGTAATCTTATTGCTTACATAAATGGTTGGCCCAAAGGCAATTAATCTATAAATGAGAAAGATATACTCAGCTGAGTAAACACTCGAATAGTATAGAATTCTACAAAAGTAGGTTTTAGTGTCTTCCTAAGTGATTTAATTTCAGTTAAAATCTAAGATTTACCAGAATTTCCTTTCAGGCCAGGTTTGTTAATTTAATGCAAGTAACAGAACCTTTTTCTTCAGTAGTATCTAAAATATTTCTGTAAAGAGCCTTCTTAGCTATGGTCAAGAGCCTTCTCAGCTATGGTCACTCTGACACATACCCACACTGTCATGCTCTGGTCACTCTTTCAAAGAAGCCACATTCCAACAAACCTATATTTAGAAAATTAGTCTTCTAAGAAGTGGGACAAGTCAAATTGCCCCAGTCTGACCTCTTGATGACTTCTAAATTAAAAACCTTACATGACCTATAAAGCATCTTTCCTAGCAGAGAAATTCCTCCCCACCACTACAACTGTCCTTAGGCAAGTTTGGGCATGTTTAGCAAAAATACGAAGTTTGCAACTTTCTGTAACCATTTCTGGCACATCTGTTAGGTACGCTTCTTGTCAATATCCCTCAGTTGTCCAGCTAAGCAGTAAGCTCTCAGAAGAGGGATTGTTTCTTTGTTGTATTTAATGAATGTGCTGAATACAGCAGATCTTTACTTTAAATACAGAGAATGTCTCTGCAAGCTGGAATGAGTGTGTGGAGTCAAATGTCTGAGATCCACATACTTCTCTTCTAAAGCAATAGATGATAAATGGATCCTCTGACTGTGTAAGAAAGTAAAGAAAATTAAAAATACAAATGTGATGTCATAAAAGAGCCACGTGCTTATCACAAACTGAAGGAGAATCAGATCTGTAGAAAATACAAAGGAATACAGTCTTGCAGAAAGAATGATAAAGGAAACAAGGCATACTTAATTTAAATTTCAAAACTAATTTCCTGGTAGCAGAAGATTCAATGGTTACATCAATGCCTTCTTTCAGGTGAGAAGGTGGGCACAGAGATTTTAAATTTTCAGTTCCCTATGGCCTTTCTCCATTTTCACAGAGTGGTTGCGATCAGAGGGGACCATCAGAGCTCATCTAGTCCAATCTCTCTGTTTAAAGTGGTGTCCTCTACAGCAGGTTCCTCAGGGCAGTGAGGATTTTTCATATCTCCAAGGTGAGAGACACCACAACCTCTCTGGTCAACCATGTTTGAACATTCTCACACTATTTTTTTCCTTTTTCTTCTGATGTCTAAATGAATTATCCATACTGCAGTTTGTGATTCTTGTTTCTGTAGTAGCTATATAAATATGATTTTGCCATTGCAAGTGTTAGATTATCAGATTAAATTATAATTGCAATAAATACAACGAGCACTAAGAATCAAAGGTAGTACAACAGGTGGCCAAACCCTGGTTATCTTATCAGTGAAAATGAAGCACACCTAAAATGACTACTTTTATGGTTTCACACCAAGGTGGGTCAACTAAAGGAAGCCTCTTCAGAATGCATTGCAAAATGAATGGAGTTATTTCCTAAAGGAAGTTAGGAATTATATTGGATGGAAGTGGAAGACTTTCTCCTATGTATAGAGACTTCTTCATGTGTGTGAGTACTCTGTGTGACTATGTGGCTGCTTGAAAAGACAATAGTTTGTATTGAGCTGTGTGGTCAATGTGTAAGTCTTGTGAATTAAGCACGTGGGTGTGGGTATGCACACAATTATTGCCAGTCAGTGCACAACCCCACAATGACCTGCTGCAGTTACACCTGTCAGGCACGGGAAAGGAAAAGTCCATCAATGTCATGAAACCCAACAAATCAGCTACCTAGAACAACCGAAGAAAGCCCCTAGGCTGAGGGCTCACCTTGGCTGCAGCTGAGCTGAGGTGGATTCAGCTCATCCCTTAGGACTGCTGCCTCCCCTGTCTGACCTCGGGCTCTTCCAGTGCCTCTGTGGGAAGGGCTGGCAACACAGTTTCTTAGTTGCTGCCCAAGAAAAAGGAGCCCACTGGGTGACTGAGCCTGGCTGTGGGACCACCCTTGGCACTCAGCTGCAAGCAATCAGAGGGGGTCAATTAATAGGGAAATTATAAAAATAAACCCAAACAACTCAAGATTAGGAGGAACTAGCTCCCACTCCAACTGTTAAACTCCTTACACTGAAGTTCTCAGCATGTTGATGGCTTATGGTAACCATCACTTGCTCTTCAGGAAGATGGAGACTATCAATCTGGAGGGACATTAGAAGAGTAGAAATAACACTGATTAAAATGCAGAGGTACCAGGAAGTTTATGTATAATGATTTTGGCTATATTTTAGTGAGAATTTTCTATGTTAGTTTTTGACTGTTACGCTGTTAAAACATTAGATCAACAATATATTTTTGGCTGCATATGTATATACATATACTCTAGTCCCTTTTGCACTGGGCTAGTTTTTTAAATATACATATATCCAAAAGACTTCTGTTCAGCACAGTACTTGGGCCATTGATACGTATATAAAATATTTGACTAATCTACCTTAAAACTCATGCTTTTCCTCTAGGAAATTATGCTACATTTTTAAGATGTATCGAACAAATGAAAAATCACCCAGATGAGGAACAAACAAGAGAAAGGAAAAAAGCAAACAGTGATAACCAATGGACATGTTCTGGATGTGGTTTTTCAACACTATGCTGTTTCTGAGCAGAATATATAAAAAATGACTGTATGTAGTGACTAAGAAGATCAAGTGTATCTTGCTAAAGGGTAAAAGTATAGCTGCCATCTGAGACTATCAGTAAACAGACTACGTCTTCAGTCCTGCAATTTTACCTCACTTCTGGTGCTAAGGTTAGGAAGTACTAAACGATAACCTGTGACAAATGAGACTGCATTACTTTGTGACGAAATAAGAAGCCGAAGAGTAATGTAATGTTTATTTTTCCACAGATTGAGGTAAAAGCAAAATATCTGTTCATAAGGTAAAAAAAAGTCCAGCTAGAAAGTACCATCAGCACTGTTAGAAGTTTCAATTTGTATCATCACTGTCTTTTTTTCATCCCCTCATCCTTCCCGTTTCCTCCTCTCTGATGATCGTTTTACATGCTCCAATACTTTCTTTCTTGTCCTTTTATGTTCCCATTTCTTCAGCTGGTCTCTTTGTGTCTGTTGTAGTTTGACTTCTCCTTTTTGCTATCTTGGAACTAATTGACAAAAAATTATACGTCTGTTACCTTAAATAAGCAGTGTGTGCTTATATAGATAGCAGATTATTAGTATTTCTTTTGTACTTATTATTATTATATACTTATTCTATACTTATTATTATTATTATTATACTTTTTTAAACTTGAAACTCTCTTCTGCTTACAGTGGCTTGTTTTATTCATGCCAGCTGTAGGCACACTATAGAAGCAGAAAAGAAATATTTGTGCAGGACAATGATCCAGGCAGCCTGAGCCTTGGGAAGCGGAGGCAGGATGCCATCTTTATCTTTCCCTTACATGCATCTCTTCAGAAAACTTCTTACACTGCATGTGCCCAGGAGCTACTTGGAAGATCAGATTTCAGCTGTTGAACTCCTTGGAGCACTACAAATCCCAGAGACAACTTCTTGGGTCCTAACCTTCTGTTTCCTGTATAAAAATGTTGAGAATTCACCATTGTACAACCTGGCAGTTAGTGATGCAATGTTTGAAGAGTTTTTTTGGTGACATTACACCCCAGGTAGGTAGATTGGCCCCTGAAAAGGTGATTGCCAATTCATATACTCAGCACAAACACCTTGGTATCCCATGCTATCCCATAATTTACTACCTTGTGTGGAAATAATATATTTGTGTGGAGAGTCCATCCTTTCTTGTACGAGTAGAACTGTTGTTTATTCAATTGAATAAGTAGCATTTGTATGCAGCCTTAATCATGAACATTTTGGAGATTGGCATCCGGCACTAAGTACAATCCTGTCAAATAGCTGGCAGTGGATTAACTTTGACACCTACAAACATGCCAAATTCTGACAGAATAAGAACTTGCTGTGTACCCAATGTCAATCATTCACTGAGTGCCACTCAAAATGCTTATCCTGTTAGTGATGACATCAATCTGCACTGGCATTCAAAATGCTGCTGCCCTTTGAATACAGAATTGAAAGCAATAGACAAAACTACAAAGTGCATGCATTTTAGCAACCACCTATCTTTCCTTAAGAACTGGTAGCCACATCTGATGTGTATCTTTTCTATATGGTTAATCTATTGCTCAGCCTCATTTGTAAATAGTAGAAGTGATTTCCATCATGAACTAAAACTCCATAGAACCACTTAGGTCTAATTCTAGTTATATCCTAAGTTGTAGAAGTCTGCTCATATTAGTAGCAATGAATAATGTTCAACAAGGGCCACACATACATGTTATATGTCAGCCTGGTTAATAAAGCACTCATTTACTAAGAGAGACCAAAGTTCACCCTGAGAGGTTTCAGAACTATAACCCCCAAGTGCTAAGGCTTCCATTTCTGTGATCTTCTCTTATCCTTATAAATTCTGCATTTCTGCCTGCACAGTGAGCTAACACAAGGGGAGCATTCCATTTTCTCTTTTTCTTTTTCAGTCTGTTTCGTTCTATAATCCACCACAGTGAACATGACCTTGTGAAGTAGGAGATGAAGCTGAAAAGGAAATTGAACACATCTATTTCCTGGGCAAGTGTTTCAACTGTTCAAAACAGGAGTAGCTCTGCAGAAGTAGTGATGGATTAAAAAGTGGACTAAGTTTAGTTAAGTCTTTATTTTGAGAAAGGACTTCAGGTCATACTTGGCTAGATATCACTAAGAAAAATGTCTGAGGCAAGTTCATAAGCTTAAAAAAAGGTTAATAATTTATTTATGATAGCTGTCCTTCACATCAGCTTGTGAAGCTATTCACAACTGAAAAAATAATAAAGACTTCTAAGCCTTAAGCATAGATGGAAATATAATTTTCCACTATGTATGTACTACTAGCCATGGATAATCCCTTGTTCAGCATGTAGAAGCCAAGAGTAACTCTTTGGAGACCTATCTCTTTCAGTAGATACAGAAATTGGGCATTTGTTTATTTGTAGAATCAGCTTATCATACTTTTATGAAATAATCTATCACAAGTTATATACTCGTACTACTGTTTAGCTGCTACAATCCAGTCAGAAGGTAAATTTCAAGTGGTGTATTTAGGCAAAGTACACATCAGAACTTCTGTTCAACTAGAAAGGTCAAACAGGAACAGGATTCTTATTCCTCTATCATGCTAGCCGGTCCCAACTCTAAGGCATTCTCAGGCTCATTTAAGACATCTCCAAAGAAACCCCCAAAACCAAAAGCCTTAATTTGGACTAAATAAGTCATATGAGCGTTCACTGGCACAGGGCAGATGTTCTTAAAAGGAAGATAGACCATTGAATACTATCCCTTCTCATTATCAGACACAACAAGAAATTCCTTTCATAAATTCAGTAGCTTCCATTCTAAAACATATCTTGCTCTATGTGACCTTTCAGAAGGATATTTCAGAAAGAAACTTCAGCTGAAGAAGTTCTAACAAGCCTGAAACCATTTCTTCACAAATGCAGAACCAAGGTGGCATATATTACATTGTGTTGTGAAAAAATTGTAGCTTGCTTAGAGTTATCTGAGTTATTGGGACAAAGTCAGCCCTACTTACGTTTAAGCACAAATCAATTTGGTTGTTCCATAAACTGAAACTTTTTTTAATTATTTTTTTTATTTGTCCTTGATAATATACATAAACAATCGGTTGTTTACAAATCTTGTATTAAACATACGAATCTCATAAGGAGCTTGAGCTTCTGATCTGAGTGTAATAATTCCACTGAAGAAAAAGCATAGAAAATGTGAGATATTGAACTGCTAAAGTACTTTTAAAGAGCTGTGCACAGCGTGTGCAATATAGCATCAATGGCTCAAAAAGGCATCTTTCCGCTGCTGTCATGTGGAGGTCACTGTTTGCACTCTAGTAAATAGCTGCGATAAAACCTGAAGTATTACTGACTTGCTTAAAATTCAGGCAACGTGGAACAAGTGCAACTGTCAGCAATAGGAGGCCTTGAATAGCTGTAAAGGTTAAATATCAATTTGTTTAAAAAAAGAAGTCAAACTTGCTCCTCTGCCATAAACTGCAAATCTGATGGCATTCAACCCATTAACACTCCTGTCAGACATTTGAATTTTAAGTGCTTGACACCCCCAAGAAGCACAGCACAGTTTTATTAAATATAGATTACTTTGCAAAGGGTTTTTCCTCCCTTTTTTTTTTTTTCCTTCTGTGATAGGTAGTTAATTCTATACACAGAAGCTTAGAAATCCTTGTTTAGGTATCTAAATTCTATGATTTGAGGCCAGTTTCAAGGGCAGTGAAGGTTTTCTACTGACTGCAGTAAGTTTTGAATTAGGCCCTTAGGATTACTTGGCTACTCTTGGGGACCAACCAGGTGAGCAAGGGGTGTTGCCAGGCCCATTTGCAGGTGATTTAAAGAATCTCTGTGAAGCACATCAGGAGAGGGCAAAGAGGGGCGTGGCATGTCAGTGAGGGCGTGGCATGTCAGTGAGGGCGTGGCACAGCAGTTCGCACAGGCAGGATGAGCAGCAAGTGTGAGCAGGAAAGGCACAACCACTGTGTTGGCGCTTGCTGTTGTGTTGTGTGGGGAGGTGTGTGTGGTTTTGTTTGGTGGGTGGTTTTTGTTTTGTTTTGTTTTCTCTCCAACTCAACTAGATCCAGCAGTGTTTTAAAATGATCAAAAGCCATTGCTGCTGCTGCCAGCAGGAGTGTTCTAACCCAGACAGAACCCCCCAAGAAGAACGCAACTGTCAAGGACACTGGCTGTAGGGAGTGTCTGAGCCTGGTGTTAGTACCAGAGGACAATGCAAAACACCTGCATACAGTGTGATCAGGTGAATGATTTGCTTTGCTTAGTGGCAGAGTTTAAGGAAGAAGTGGAGAGGCTAAGGAGTGTTGGGGAAAATGAAAGGGAGATAGACTGGTGGAGTCATACCCTTTCACCCCCAAAAGAAGTTCAGCAAGAGTCAGAGAAGCCCTGACCCTGTTACCATCAGGTAGATAGAACAGACCAAGTAGATGGGGGAGAATGGAAACAGGTCCCTGATCGAAGAGGTAAAGGAATTCCCTCCCAGCCCCCATCACCTCCCCAGGTGCCCTTAAAGAATAGCTATGAGGCCCTGGACCTAGACAGGCAGATGACACTCAAGAAAAGGATCTGTCTGGAAGGTCTCCTGGTATCATCCCATTTATTAGAGANGAAAGGGAGATAGACTGGTGGAGTCATACCCTTTCACCCCCAAAAGAAGTTCAGCAAGAGTCAGAGAAGCCCTGACCCTGTTACCATCAGGTAGATAGACCTGACCAAGTAGATGGGGGAGAATGGAAACAGGTCCCTGATTGAAGAGGTAAAGGAATTCCCTCCCAGCCCCCATCACCTCCCCAGGTGCCCTTAAAGAATAGCTATGAGGCCCTGGACCTAGACAGGCAGATGACACTCAAGAAAAGGATCTGTCTGGAAGGTCTCCTGGTATCATCCCATTTATTAGAGAGATCACAACCACAGCTATTAAGAAAAAAAGAAGGGTAGTTGTAGTCAGTGATTCCCTTCTGTTCTTCTGGGTGACTTTAACCTGCTGGATATTTGCTGGGAACTCAACACAACCAGAAGAGGCAGTCTAGGAGATTCCTAGAGTGTATGGAGGATAATTTCCTGTTGCAGCTGATAAATGAATCTACCAAGGGTGGGGCCCCATTAGACTCATTAGACAAATAGAGCAGGGCTTGTGGGAGATGTGGTGGTCAGAGGCCATCTGGGGCACAGTGGCCATGAAATGATAGTTTTCAATACTCAGCAAAGTAAGGAAGAATGTCAACAGAAGTGCAACCCTGGACTTCTGTAGGGCAGATTTCAGCCTAGTCAGGAGGCTGGTTCGGACAATACCTTGGAAAACAACCCTTAAAAACAAAGGGGTCCAGGAAGGATGGACACACTTCAAGAAAGAAATACTGAAGGTGTGGGAGCAGGCTGTCCCAGTGTGTTGAAAGGTGAGGCGCTGGGGAAGACAGCCAGCCTGGCTGAACAGGGAGATTTTGCAGGAAATTAGGGAAAAAAAGAGAGTGATTGCAACACATAGGGTTTTTTTGAATTTACATATAAGCATGTGCTTCAGCTTCACACATTGACAGCATGAGATATTTCTGGTATGTGTTGGGCAGAAAGCAGCATTTCCACAATTGTTCAACATTCTTTGTTGTTGTTGTTGTTGTTTCTAACATTTTTGATATTGTAAAAGCATCTTACCAACTCTTGTTACTATCTACATTCATTGATTTTTCTGCCTTTGAAATCTGGACAGAAGTTGAAGGCTTTCTTATACTTTCAAATTGTAAGGCATTTTAAATTGTGATAGGAAACTGATTCATTAAGAT
This sequence comes from Pachyramphus minor, assembly GCA_013397135.1. Lineage (NCBI taxonomy): Eukaryota > Metazoa > Chordata > Aves > Passeriformes > Tyrannidae > Pachyramphus > Pachyramphus minor. Next base: position 27,539 of record VYXB01001952.1, on the reverse strand, counting down.
TTCTTTTCCAGTTGCTATATAAATTGGATAGGTTATTTCTGATATGATTCCTGACTTTATTATCATGACTCTTTTTCACTATGAAGTAACCCCTTCATTTAGCAGTATTAAACTGTAACACAGACCATTAGCAACAGAAGTCTTTGTTGCACAGCTTCTTTGAACTCCTCAGGTATATTAGCATGTAAGTCTATATCTTAGATTAAAACTGTAGTACATAATGCATATAAATCCCTCGGTTTATAAGTGTACGGGTTACACTTTTCTCAGGAACGATATCATTATTAATGAACAGGTGAGGAATTAATATTTGACCTCTTCTTGCCTGGACTTTTTGTACAATTTCTACAGACAAAGCCTCTACTGCAGGGGCTGTTTCCCATCTGTGTGTCCACCACTGCATGTACTCCCCCAGACCTTCACAGAATCACAAGAATATGTGTATTTTGAACGGACCCACAAGGTTCATCAAGTCCAACTCCTGACCCTGCACAGGACCCTCCCCAAGAGTCACACCATTTGCCTGAGAGTATCATCCAAATGCTTCTTGAACCTTGTCAGCCTCGGTGCTGTGACCAATTCCCTGGGGAGCCCATTCCAGTGCCCAACCACCCTCTGGGGGAAGAATGTTTTTCTAATATTCAACCTAAATCTCCCCTGACACAACTTCAGGTCATTCCCTTAGGTTGTGTCACTGGTCACCACAGAGAAGAGATCAGTGCCTGTCACTCCTCTTCTCCCCATAAGGAAGTTTTGATGAGTTTTGATGAAGACTGTGGTAAGGTCTCCCCTCAGTCTCCTCTTCTCCAGGCTGAACAGACCAGGTGACCTTATCTGTTCCTCATATGGCTTCCCCTCAAAGCCCTTCACCGCCTTCCTTTGGACATTCTCTAATAGCTTAATATCTTTCTTATATTGCAGTGCCCAAAACTGCCCACAATATTCAAGGTGAGGCCACAGCAGTGCAGAGCAGAGTGGGACAATCCCCTCCCTTGACCGGCTGGTGATGCTTTGCCTGATGCCCCCCAGGACATGGTTGGCCCTCCTGGCTGCCAAGGCACTGCTGACTCATATTGAACTTGCCATCGATCAGGACCCCCAGGTCCCTTTCCATGGCATTGCTTTCCAGCATCTCATTCTTCACTCTGTACAGATATCCAGAGTTGTCACATCCCAGGTGTAGAATCCAGCACTTCACCTTGTTAAACTTCATAGGGTTGGTGATTGCCCAGTCCTCTAGTTTGTCAAGGTCTGTCTGCACGGCCTCCCTACCTTCCAGATAGTCAACAACTCCTCCCAGTTTTATGCTGTCTGCAAACTTGCTCAGTATCCCTTCCTTGGACTGTGTCCAAGTCATTTATGAAGACGTTGAAGAGCACAGGGCTCAAAATGGAGCACTAGTCACAGGTCACCAGTCTGATGTTATCCATTTACTATTATCCTCTGTGCTCGACCCAATTGCTCACCCACTACATTATGTGTTTATCCAACTGTGTGCTGGACATTTTGTCTAGAAGGATACTGTGAGAGATAGCATTGAAAGCTTTACGGAAATCCAGAAAGATTCCATCAAATGACTTCTCTTGATCAACTTAGGAAGGTTATCTTTTCATAAAAGGAAATCAGGTTTGATAAAGCACCTCTCATGAAGCTGTGCTTGCTGTGACCAATGACTGCATTGTCTTTCAGCTGTTTTTCAATATTTCCCAGAATAATCTTCTCCATAACTTCACCAGGCACAGAAGTGAGACTGACAGGCCTGTGTTTTCCACAGTCCTCCTTCTTGCCATTCTTGAAAATCAGGACATTAGCATCGTCCAGTCAGCTGGGTCCACCCAGCTCCTGTCAGTTCCAGCCCTTTTGAACCTTGTCCTGTTTATTTTCATGTGTTTTGGCAGCAGTTCTTCACTGTGCTCTCCTCTAGGTGGCAACAGAGGAGAGAGAAATACAGTCCTACTCTGGCTGTAGGATGAAAAAGGATGAAGATCAAGAGAAAGACAGAAGGGAAAGACAAAGAAAAATGGGAGGGGGAAGGGAAGACCTTCTAAGTGTTCTTCTTTCTTTGTTCTTCTCTCCTCATTCTTCTCTCTTCTAGAAATAGTAATATTTTTGAGCAGATGATATTAGCCAACTCTTTATATTAGCTTTAATAATCTGATCTTCCTTACAAGGAGGGATGGTGGAAGAGCTTTTCAATCAAATCAGTGTAAATCTCAGCAATGGAACAGAGTTTCTTATTTCATTTATACCAACTGACTAACCTTGCCAGGCTGGAGAAGTAGCAGTTAGAGCTGAGCCGTCAGGAAACACTGTGGAAAGTGAAATATCTACATAACTTTAAGGGATACATGCTTTCTGACACATTTTAAAGATAATCTTGATATAACACCCTCTTTTTAAAAGAAACACTGTTGCACATGAACTCTGGTATCTTGTAAGAAAGTGCCACTTCTTAGTGTTAAATTTTACTTAACAGTTTTGGTGTTTTTTGTTTTGTTTTTTTTTCCTTAAAAAAACAAAGAAACCCTTTTCTTACTGATCCAAAGAGAAGTGGAAGTTATTCAATGAATCCATACATACTAAAGCTATTTCTCTAGATTTTTCTGTATCATATGAGCAGACGAGTTTACACGTAGCAGTAGAAATTATCAATAATTACAGTTCACAGTTACAATGGTATTGTTAAGGCTCTTTTAGCACTCCCATAATTCCATAAAATGTTATTTTCTTTTAAAAGGTTTCTTTTAAAAGGTGGCTTTCTCTTAAGAACTGAAAACAAAATAATTCTGCAAAGACAAAGAATTGGATAGTTCTAAGTCCTAACCTGTAAGAAGGTAAAACTTCAGAGAATACTTTGAATTCATGTAAACAACTGAAAATATACTATTTCCCTTAGTATTATTCTGATACTGTTGTGCAGATATGTGAACTATCACATAAAAAACAAATACAGAAACATGACAGGAGGGATAAGTCTGGAGCTCACATAACATTCCTACAGCACCCAGACAAACACAACAAGCAAAATCACAACGGCTACTTCTGCAAACAGTTGTATTGGCAAGAATGGCTAAGAAAGAATCTGAGGCATTTGGATATGTAGAAAGTTCTGTAGTAAAGAGAGGTAGACTATGATCAGTCACTGTAGGATGACGCAAGCTATAAAAAGCAAATTGCAGTACTTTAAAAAGTAAGTCAGGTTTTCCTTCACATTCATTCACAGGTGTGATATATTTCTTCTTGGCTACACTTAAAGTGAGGGACCCAGAAGGACATCTAAACTAGTCAGTGCAGTGAATGTAGCAATCTTGCTGTAAATAGATTGCAGAAGATGATGTACCTTGTATCCCTACCTATGTCTCCCACAACTGTTCCCTCTTATTTTAAAGCAGTTTTTCACTGCTGTGCACTTCCTGGTAAAATAACTAATGCATTTTGCGGGAAAAAAACCTCTTCCCTGAATTCTGTATGTGTCTGTAACTCCTAAATAGGAACCACTTAAAAATGCCATATTCCTTTGATCTTCTAACTACCATGGTTAGTGGCTGTGGGAAAATCATTCAGAGAAGTTCAAGAGTGGCTGTTCCATGATCCATGATTGCATCTCCTAAGAGTACTGGACATGAAGGTCTGTACTTTGTCACCCAATACAAGAAGTTTGCGTAGGGAGCATGGTTAATGAAAACAGTCTCAGATAGGGAGTTCCTGCAGACCCTCATTTCTGTAGGTGTGTTGGGGTTGTCAACTAAATGTACAAGTAAATTCCAGAACTTTCAAACTGGTTTTGATTATGTGATGATATTGTAGGTTGGGCTTGAATATATAAAACTCATATTTGAGAATTATGTGATTTTGGAGTAAAAAAGCCATAGAACAATTGTGATAGAGAAAAGTACTTTGAAGTTTTCTTCTTAATCAAGATTCTTTTCCTTTTTGGACCACATTCTTTACTTTTTCAGAATTTGTCTGTTAGAATTCTCTGTTCCATTTCAGACCTGTTTAGTGTGTACTTCTTTAAAAAGACTCAGTTTGCTGCTCTGAGATTCCAATGATTGGAATGATGATACTTACAGATGATATCTCCTCTGCATAGACTTCCCAGTGATGTCCAGCACAGGTTTAGGAAACATGAGCCTAGAACCAGACTGTGGAGGTACAACATCTTACCTCACAATTTCATTAAGACATAGCACGATCTATAAAAGATTGGTTTATCCTTCAGGATAGCATCAGCCTGTACCAGAGCAGCTGGACAATATGAAAGATTGGAATAGAAAGTCAACTGTTACTGCCTGTTTTTCTAACACTAAATGCTACTGTTTTCAAGGTTTATTCACTCAACATTACAACTTTGTATGTCCAAGCCTCATATATGTATATATATGAGCCTTGTATATGTATAACCCCCTCAAAAGGGTTATACTGTTCCTTTATAAGTGTATGAGGTACTTCTTGCCTTTGATGATCCAAAAAGCTAAGTCAATAAGAAGATATCCCACTGGCTGAAGCAGAACCTTGTTAAATTATTAAAGAAATGAACTCAAGTTTCTCCAGAAGGGCATCATTGTGATAACACAGAAGTGTCAAAGCAAAAAATCTTGTCTCTGTGAGATAAAGTGTGAAGCCTAGTAAAGGAAAGAAGTTATACACAATCCTTACAAACATACGTATTTTTGGAACATGTACTTTTCAAACCTCTAAGCTTAAGGAATATGTCCTTGGGCAGTCATTCTGCACCTTATGAAATCTCTACAAAATATATTTGTGTACTTATCTATGACAGGCATCCTAATAGGCTTGTATGTGAGCATTTATACCTTTAACTTTAAGCTAAACAGGAAGAAGTGCTGGTGTGGATTGTTCACACTGTTTAATTCTTAGCTTGGTCTCTGTTGTTAGTTTGACCTTGACCAATTAGTTATGTCCCAAAAATCCCACAAGAGAAGCTTGGAATTTAGTGCAGATCAAAGACCTTCTTACTAGGTAGGCTGAATGTGCTATACAGGCATGTCTCAGTGAGGTAAGAGAATTTGGCTGCAGGAGCATGAGTCATATTGTGCCAGATGGTTTTAGGAATGCAGAATGGCATCTTATTCACTCTGTGCACCAGTATAGATGAAACTTTTGTCTATTTATTTAAATTGAGACTTGGAAATCTTTTTTAGTGGGATCTGATATTGTACTTTTAATTTAGACAAGCAGTCCTCAGCAAGTATTATAGCATTGATTACATAAGCACATTTAGTTTCTCCTTCAATTGAACTTTAAAGTCATTCTTTAAAGAAGAGTAATTATGTGCCCTCTTTTGAGAGCTAGCAAATATCTATTAATTCAGCAGTATGTGTATATTGATCTTCCGATCTTAACCTATTCTGTTTATTGTCCTTTAACGGAATTCTTCCATGAACATCAGTGCTCATGAGAAAGTAGAAGAGAGATTTATGTTACTTAAGGCATTTTGATGCCTATATTTAAAGATTAGTAGTCCACATAAAGGTATGACATCATTGTCATAAAAATTCCACTGCAATGTGTCTGTGGATTTTATAATAAAGTACAGGATAATATAGGTATGTTAACCTAAACCCTTTTTTCTTTTTAAATAAGAATAACTACAGATACATCATATTCTCTATATAAATAGTTAATGCAACATAAAGTTAGAAAATATTCTTGAACTATTTATATTTATGAACATATTTAGGTGGAAGTTACCATGCTTTAGAGTAGAAGCAGTTGCTGTGTGTTTTCCACAGCATATACTAAAACAACCTCTGTAATTTAGGAAAGTAGATATGAATTATTCTGTCCTTTAGGAAGTATTTTGTGACAGGTGATTGGCAGTTCTAGTTCTGCTCAAAGTCTGCAAGCAAGCTGAAGTATTCATTGTAGCAGATCTATGGACCGTATCCCTTGAAGGACAGGCAGAGGGATATTTTTCTTACCACAACGTTTTACTATTTCAAAGCATACTCTTGGAGGCAGAACACAGAACTTTTCTGGAAGTGCAAAAAAGATGTGAACACGAAGCTTCTTTATGAAAAACAAAGAAACAAGCAACAAATAACTAGCATCTTGCTCATTATGTTCTCACAGAGTTATTCCTATATCAGGCTGGTACCACTGTCATTTCTAAGACTGGAAATAGATGTGGAACATTGCTTTGTTTTCCAAACAAGCTCGTGAATACCTATCAAGTCTTAAAAATAATATCAACTCTTTTGTCTTTAACTCATTATGTCTTCCTCAGAAACATATTCAGGCTATAGAAAGTGCAACTCCACCACAGTCCAAGAAGCTGGGAGGCAAAAGTCCTGGACTACAAAGGCAATAAAAGTTGAGGCAAAAAACAGTAGTGAAGACGGACAGGAAACTCCATTTCATTTTTTTTGCTACACTCTCTGCCAAACACAATACAAGTAGCACTGGCTTTTTGACAGGAAGCTCCAGAAAGTACCTTCAAAATTATAGTGATTCATCTCATAAGATATATGTCCAAAATATAGGTCCAATGAATAACCTTACAAAAATGAACATTTTAATTAATAACTTTAAATAAATGGGTGAATCAAATAGTATTTTAAACCTGTGATCTCTGTACTTTGACAATTTCAGTGAGATGAGTTAAAACCTAACCAGTTTTGTACAGGGGCTTCTAGTAAGATATTGCATATCTGTGTTATGTCTGTATGCACTCATGCAGTTAAAGTAGATTATTACTGCTATGCAATGTTTACAGTTTATTTTCTACTGAAAATAAAATTATAGTCTATAATATAGTAATATTATATATAATATAATATATAATATTCATTATATTATATATTATATATTATATGTTATATATTATATATAGTCATATTATATATAAAGTGATATAGAAACTATTACTTGATATTTTCTCATTCTGTTAATATTTTTTCTTACATAACAGTACATAGGTTTCTCATTAAGGAAACACCTCTTTTATTTTTCACAATGCTAACTAAAATGCTTGAGTATTAACAGAAAATAACTCCTAAGACTTTAATGGAGTACTATGAAGGGAATATTGTTCCTACTCTTTGCATCTCACTTTCAACTTTAGAACTCTTTGAGAAGATAGCAAAGCATTTTCTTTTTTTCTATTATCTTCAGGACTCTCTTTGACTCTTATTCATGCTTCCTTTAAAGCTTTTCCTTTTTTTTAATCCTCAGATTAAAATCATTAGTTTGTTTCTTTGTTGCTGTGTGAATTTAGGGGAAAAGAAAATAGCTTTGGCATGTATGCATTTTTTTGTTGAAGAAAATGGGGTACAGACTTTCCAGAACAGGAACAAAACCAACAAAGAACTGATGAGAATTTTAATTCCTGCAACGAAATAGTAATATATAATCCTTTTAGTAGTACATAATTAATAAACATAATAAATCTTATAGTATGTACAATGTATTATAGTATGTGCTATATAATATATAATATGTGAGGGATATAAATGCTATTTTTGTATATTTTCAGAAGTGGTATCACAGAATCATAGAATCACAGAATGTTTGTGTTTGGAAGGGACCTCAGGAGGTCAACTGGTCAAATGTCCCTGCTCAAGCTAGGCAACCTACAGCAAGCTGTCCAGCACAGTGTCTGATAGTTTTTGAACACTGCTGGCAACACATGGTATACTGTAGCCCAGTATACCATTTGTCTTCTTTGCAACAGTGGTATTTTGCTGGCTCATGTTCAACTTGGTGTACACCAGAACACCCTGGTCCTTCTCTGCAAAGCTGCTTTCCAGCCAGGCGACCTCCAGTTTGTACTTTTGTACTGGTTCATGGCATGTTCCTTCCCAGTTGCAGAACTTTGCACTTATTGAATTTTGTGAGGTTCCTGTCACTCATTTCTCCAAGTTGTTGAGGTCTCTCTGGGTAGCAGCATGACCCTTTGGCATATCAACCAGTGCCAGTTTTGCATCACCCGTACACTCATGGAGAGAACTCTGCCCCATCATTCGGATAATGATGTCAGATTTCCATGCACTGATCTCTTCTCTGTGGTGACCAGTGATAAGAACTCAAGGGAATGGCCTGAAGTTGTGCCAGGGGAAGTTTAGCTCAAAAAGATTCTGACCCTGGAGGGTGGTTGGGCACTGGAACAGGCTCCCCAGGAAAGTGGTCACAGCATCAAGCCTGAGAGAGTTCAAGAAAAATTTGGGTGATACTCTCAGGCAGATGTTGTGACTCTTGGGGAGGGTCCTGCGCAGGATTAGGAGTTGGACCTGATGAACCTTATGGGTCTGTTTAAACTCCACATATTCTGTGATATATATGATTTATGTAAAAATTTTAATAGTTTTATATAATTGGGTTTTTCATATTTTTTTTGTGAAGTGGAGCAAAATATTATATCTTATTTTTTATAGTTTTGAAAGGTGAAAAAATGTAATTTGGCTATTTTAGTTAGTTTCATCAAAAATGGATTTTAAAAAAGGAATACTTCCACCTGCAAAAATATCCTGTATTTGCTGTAATTTTCCTAGCTCTGTATCTGGCAGTTAAAAACACGGTCATTAGTAAAAATAGCTGCATTTCGATTACCTTTATTCATGCTGACTGATGCCATTCTTCAAATGGTGCTATTGACTTCATCTGGTCTATTTATAAAGTACCATTCAACACAAGGGAGAAGAGAAGAGTCAGATGCCTGATGCTCTGTCCAGGACAGTGAGTCTAAAGATGTGACATGAAATCCTTACTCTATTGCATTCTATAGCAATTTTGTGTTTGACTTCAATGAAGCCAGAATTTCATCCATTATATATTTATTTCTCTGACTTTTTTGGAGTCAGACATTTCATTTATTTCTCCAACATCTTTTCAGTCTTTCATCAAAGTCAAATACTAACTTCATTTTAAACACAGTGAAACTCTTCTGAAGTTCAGGGAAGATTTTCCCTGGCAAAACTTCAGTCTCAGGCAGATGTTCAGCAAAAGAGTTTAGCAGGTATTCAGTTAAAGCACCATTTTAGGCTAACTGCTATGTAAGTATTTAGTGTTCTTAAATTTAAATATGTCCTAAAGGGTACAATGAAATGGAGGTCCTTTGCTGAATTAGGTCTGTGAATAGCAGAAGTAAGAATCAGAAAATTTGTTGGGTGTATGAGTCAACACAGGCAGGCAGGCAGGCCAACCACAAATACATGATGAAATGCAAAGATGATGTCAGATTTATTTTATTACTTTGGTAGCCAGAGGTTCCCAAAGCAACACCTGGGCAGAGACACACAAGTGGGAACACAGATACCGTTAGATTCAGTCCACCCTGACAGGACAGTGGGCCTGCTCTCTGCACCAGTTTATCAAGGTCCTGCGCACACATAGTTTAGCACCATTCTGTGACCTCCCCTGTGCTTTTGATGATCTCTGGGCTTTGATTTTTTCACTCCAAAACAGGGAGCTCAAGCACGTCTCTGAGAGTACCTCCGAGTCTCTACAAGCACCTATGTTACCTCTACACAGAGATGCTGCTTCTCAAAACAGACAGAGGATAAACAGGCATAATATATTGGATTTCCCACACTGCTATTCTCCAGGCCTTGGCAATCACAGATGCGAGGTCACTTGAGCGAATTTACCATTCTCCTTGCCTTTCTTTTGCTTTTAACCGTTTCTTCCCAACAGAGGGAGTAAAACTTTGTTTGATGGCACTATCAGAGCAAGTTCCACAGTCTGTGAGTTGAAAACATTAGAGCATCTACTGAACATGTTAGGAAAGGGAAGGCTGCACTAGAAATCGAACTTGAATCGGCCAGTGTATATTCTAGGAAACTAAAGTCAAACTTTGCCTGGGAGTGGGCCTTGTTCTTGTTTGCTCTAAACTTGTGTTGCAGGGCTCTATTCTGTAATCCAGTTTTCACACCAATACCCACAGCCTTTTTTTTTAAGTCCTCCTTCCTTCTTCTGGAAGAGAGAAACAGAAGTCTTATGGCATGCACCACCTTACAGGAAAGAGGGAATGGACAGAACCAGTTAAAAGTGCTGGATTCTTGACAGCTCTTGCTGACGTTGTCAGACATGAAAGGACAACAAGGAATGTTGTTTTATATCACCACCTCCTCTGCCATTGGCAAAAGAAGTCTACTGGACTAAGTAGATGTTTTCTTTGTTTTCACCTTTGAACAAAACCCAAGTAAAGTAATTCTGTATTAAACAGTTTTCTGAGTCGTAGCTCTAGCTGAGATTATTTTTCTTGTCTTTATGGGTGAGTCTAGAGAACTGTAATGGTGCTATGCTGCCTTTATCTTTGTCCTCGACTATCAACTCTTTCAGGAATGCAGTAGGGAGTTTTCTAAGAGAAGATTTCCTGATGAAACCAGAAAGCTTTATACGTATTTTATGTTGAGGGTATCTCAAGAAATAAATATCGCAATTAAATACCAGTAATTTTTGTAGATTTTTATTTACATTTTTTACCTAAGCTGCAGCTGAAATAGTCTTGTGAAGCTTCTTTGAATGTCAGCAATTCTCTCAACCTTTTCAATTTAATGAATAAAGTTAACATTTATAATTACTTATGTATGAATGCAATTAGATGAGTTACATTAATAATATATGAGAGTCATTTTTTACGAATATAGTCCAGAAGTGATAATTAGGAGAAGTAACAAAAATGCTGTAATAATTTTCACATTGCAATTATTTTGCCATTCCAAAGCATACACACTCTCTAAAACTTGTCCATCTTATGAAAAAAAAAAAATGAAGTGTAATAGTGAAAAGATTATATTTAAATTTAGGGACTGAAAAATCCATGGATGCTGAAATGGATGGTAGTTAAAAACATAGAATCTTGAAATAATATTACCTAGGAGTGACTTCCAGATGCCCAGGTCACCTAGTTAAACTGGCTGGTCAATGCAGGACTAGTTTAGGTGAGGTTCCTCTGGGCTTTGTCCAGTTGAGTTTCAAATACCTGCAACAGTAGAGATTCTACAACCCTTCTGAGCAATCCTTTCCACAGTTTGACTATACTAGATGATCATCCCTGGTCCCTTCCAGCCTCAAAATCATTCCTTAACTCTGTGAAGCTAGCTATACTAGATTTAATGAGCACACATTTAATTCCTGTACCTAGGCATTTAGTTCAAAATTTCCAAAGTACAAATTTTCTTATTCAAACCTGTGTTGTTTTCAAGTGGAAATCCAATGCAAATGTCCCAACTCAGTTTGTTTTAGAGGTTGAATACAAAATATTTGTTTTAAATGTAACATCAACTCGATAAGAAACAAAAGGGAAGAGGAAAAAGAAGGAAATAATGATTTTAAGAGGAGATATAATAAGGTGCAATAGTTTCTAAGCTAAAATTTATACAAGGGCATTTAAAGTAATCAAATGCATTACAGAGAGTGTGAAAGAGAACTTATTAATTATTAAAGCAAGTCAAGTATCTTATTCACTTGATGATTATCTGTAAATTAACTCTTTGCACCCAATGTAACTCAAAACTGTCACTACTAACACAATCTGTGTAATATTGGGGTTTTTGGGTTGTATATTGCATTATGAAACTGTGCCAGCAGAGGTTTATCTTGAATATTAGGAAAGTGGTCACAGCACCAAGGCTGCTGGAGTTCAACAAGCAATTGAACAATGCTTTCAGGAACATGGTATGATTTTGGGGGCTGTGCAGGGCCAGGAGCTGGACTCAATGATCCCTGTGGGTCCCTTCCGACTCAGGTTATTGTATGATTCTATGATTATGTACAAATTTGGGTATTTGGGTGAGGGGTAATTACAAAAACACCTACATAGCCAGTATCACTTTTCTTTTATTGTCTTAGTATTGTGTCCAGAACTGATTTTTCAATATTGTATGCAGAAATCGTCAAAATAATCCTTGTGTTTACTGATAGGCTGCTAACTACATTTTCAAATTCTATTATCCCAAGCATATAAATAGAAGTCAGAAGTCAGATAGGTGTGTCTACTTCTCTTTTATTTTGAATGAGATAATTAAATATGCAAGCAAAGAAGGTACCACCAAATCCAAGCAAACAATTTACATGGAAAGATTGGTCCCTTTGGTGTTTTAAAGATCCTAATTTAGTTCTTATAACTTAGACATTATAAACCAAGTACAGTAGCAGTTTGTTATGAATTTATATTTTGTCTTTTATGAGACACAGTAGCCAGAAGACCTAATTTTGCTCACAGTAAGGCTGTGCCACCCCACTGAGCTCAGCACATTTGCATCTTTTTCACTGAATACACTGAAACTTCAGCCTGTACTTTCTCAACATGAACCAAAATATTTTCTCTCACAAGTATAATAGAAATCACAATTTTTTCGCTGTAGGCATGAATACAGTGCTTTTTATTTCCTTTAATATTCAGTCTAATACAATAGCCACCATAGCACCCCGCATGTGGGATGGCCCTTGTCACTGCTTAAATGAATGTTTAAGTAGAGATGTGTCTCAATAAAATAGGTAAAGACCAAATCCTAAGGATAATTTTATAAAAAAAGTTGTTCATGTCTTTTTATTGTAATATGGAAGACATGAATACAAAGCCCATCAGATCCAGATTTAATTCTTTATATCCTTCTTTATATCCAGTGAAACTTCTACTGAAAGTGGGTGGCTGTAAATGATTCTTCGATAACTTTCTCTTCATATGGTTATCTGTATGTGTGTGTCTTTGTCTTCTCTCTGATAGAAGTTTGTATCACACTGTTGAAACCAGGAGGAATCTGAGGTTTATATGAGCCCAAAACAAGCAGATATTACCTCTTTAAAGTTCTGAATTAGGCACACCACTTTCCTGAGAAAAGCACTGTCTAAGTCTTCTAAATTGTTCAAGGGAATCATAGAAGCATTAAGCAAAATTAAAACAATAATTAACATAACACTAGATGTACTATTACCAAAAATCTGTTTTGGAAAACAACAAAGTGTGGGGATGTACTTTGAGCAGGTACAGATGGTAACATAAAAGAAAAAATAATTTGAATAACTTATGTATCATTCTTTTATTCTTTCATTAATGTTCACAAAGTGTTTTGAGATCCAAAGACAATAGATACTGCAGGAGTGCAAAGCAATAACATCACAATCAATGGTGAACATACGGAAATGACAGGTTTATGAACATGTGTGAGAGAATTTTTCTATACTAGGTTAACCTGTGTTGAATCTAATAAAGTTTAGATTATGTAATTATTCTGATAGCTTCTCAGACTTCTTTCCCGAAAAATTATAATCTTTAAAAATCACTTTAACAAAAGATAGAAAAAACTCCAAGTACCTGCATTCTTTAATATTTTTCTTATGGCTGTTAATGCTGTACTGAGAGCCAGCATCAAAATACCCCAGTGCATTTTACTTCTTTCCAGTACATCCTTTCCAGATTGTTTCCCAACAATATAAATGATAAACTACTGCCTATGGGGAAACTATTAGAAAGCATAAAATAGCCAGGAAACTACACCAGCTATTAATGAAACTTTTTCTTTATAAATGTGCTTTGTATAATAGAAGATGGAAAATTTTCTAGTAGTGGTAGTCTTACATTTTTCACTTCTACTTTCAATTCTCCTCCCTTTCCTTTTGAGAGTGATGGTGGATTGAGGTTAATCCTACACAGTTTTTCTAGTCATCCTCTCTTCTTTCTCACTAGCTTAGTATCTCCAAATAAAACCCCAAGCTCCAGTGCCATTACACAGATCCCAAGAAAAACAGATGTGTATTGTACATTTGTGATTAAACTCTTATACATAATATGAGAGGCTTTCTGAATTTTAAGGTGTAAACATAAATTTTATGTTTGTTTTCTATTGAAGCATTAACCCAACGTTAGTAAATATTTTTGTACAAGGCTGTTTTCAGAATAAACTTATTAGTTTTATGGCAATTTCTTTCTGATATAATATTTTAACTTTGTACATACAGTTGGTTTGTTTCCACCATTTCCCCATCCTCTCCAAGTTACTTCTCTAATTTTTCATTTATTAGTCATCTAATCGTTTTTTAAAATTATGCATTTTTAATATATTATTTGTGTGTGTGTATGCATGTACATACATCACCATATAGAATTTCACAGAATCACAGAATGATTGAGGTTGGAAGAGACCTTTAGAAATCAACTGTTTCAATCCCCCTGCCCTAGCAGTGTCATCCATAGCAGTTTGTCCAAGGACAAAATCCAGACAGCTTCTGACTGGCTGTTGAAGAATTAGTAGAGTCATTTAGGTTCTTCTGTTTGGATCCTGAAACTAAAATTTGGTAAGAAAGAAAATCTTACTCAAAAGCCTACGAAGATCAACATTTTTCAGTGTTAAAGCAGTGAAAATCCTCTTAGACTCCTATCATTTAATAAATGAATGGTTCTGATGAAGGTAATAAATTAATAACAACTCAGATCTTTTCAGTATAGTTTCTTATACTTTGTTATGTTTTTGAAGTGAAAAGCTTCCTTTACTGTTGGCTTGGTCCCTTTGACTAATCCATGACAATTCATTGACTGTTATATGTAATTCATAAATTTACCAGTATATGAAAATTAATATGAAGAATCATCTCATCTTTTCTCAATATCTAACCATAATTTGCTAATTAAAAATAGAAAGAAAAAAATAATTAATAAACAAACCTCAAATGACAACCAATTGTGATTTGGATTTTTAAAAAGTTTGCAAAAGGATCTTTAAAAACAACAACAAAAATAGATTCTTTTAAACTCAAGTCTGAGGAAAGCTGTGTTGATTTTGTAGAGCAGTATAAATTTGGTTAAATGTCACTTTCTTTTATGGAACATTATATGCTCACTTTGTAAAGGGTAAAATAATGTCCATTTCACAAATGATAGATGAAAGTTTCAGCAGAGACCTCCATGTTGACTAGAGAATTAAATATTGTTCAAACTTTGAAATAGAGACCTCAATTTTTAGTTTGATTTTGTTATTATGATTTTTCTTATTGTTATTTTTTCTAGAAAAGAAAGGGTAAATATTGCAGAAGGCACAGTCTGTACCTCTTTAGTGAGTTAAAGACAAATTGGCTTTATATTGTATAGAAGATTTTCAGATCAGACAGATATATTGGACCAAACAGATTTTTCTTGAGGCAGCTCTAAGTTAAAAGAGTTGATTAGAATGGAACAGAGCAGAACAGAACAGAATTCTAATTATCTTCAAAGTCAATGAACAGAAATAGTCTTTCCCCAATTTTTATCATAGTATATTAGATCCTAAAATGAGAGCTATTTTCAAGGAAAGTCGGGGTGAAACATCTTCTGGATCTGTGTGACAATTATTCTGAACACTGCAGGAAATCTCAACAGATAAAATTATGTACTAGAATAAAATAAGCAACCTAAGAGAAAGTAAGAACAAAACTCATGTTTTTATCACAACATATTTTTATATTATTTCTGTAGTAATAAGTGTAAGAAGTATAAGAAAATGTAAACTCCAGCCTGAGAAGTGTCTGTTTGTGTCTTCTGCAATCAGATGGCTTCTACAGGGGTTCATGAGCTTAAAAGTGCTTTGCTTTAAACCCAGAGAAACTCCAATGAACCAAAATGTTTGCACAAGAGGCCAGGTAATGGGGCCCTTGATCATTATGCACTTGACAAGCTTATGCTACTTAATACGGTATTATTTAGTTTCTTTCTTCATTTGTTTTTTCCGTGAAGGAACTACAACTATTTATGAACTCATAAGGGTTTGTGTCTGTGTCTTCAGAAATGAAGCACCAAGTTTTTAATTCCATCTCATAATTATATATATATGCACATATATATATATATGTGCATACAGCACGTAACATCAAGGTTTCTGTCCAGCAGACAATTTCAGAAAATACCCAACTGAATAACCTGTTCCTCTGCATGGGTAGCATGACTATTAAAATGATATGACAGAAATATTGCAACAATAATATGGATGCTTCTTGGATGAAGACATTTCCAATTCCTTCTTTGGACCCTGAAAAAGTATTTTAATTAGCCTGATGAGCTGTGGAGAATTATTTCTGAGGATAAAAATGTCACAACTTTAAAATGGAAATATTTCAGTCCACATAGATGCCTCCTAACAAAGGCCAAGTACCTGCTCAGAGGAATCCCAAGACAGTAAGTCAAAAATTTGTCATTAGCAATCAAGAGCTTAATGAAAAAGAAAATAAAGAAAATGAAAGAAAAGAAAAAGACAAAAAATAAGCACAAGTTTTCATGTATCTGATGATAATTTCACAAACTCTCTAGGACAGAGTATCCAGTCTTCAGTTCCACTTGTTTTAATGTGCTGACAGTGCTATCGAGGAAATAATAAAACTAGAAATTCTCCATCATTAGTAAAAAGCAGGATGGTTTGCTAGAGTAGTAAGGAGTTTGTGGTTTGATCTATATAGTGGAAGCATGTGAAGGTGATTAACTTTTTCCAATGGTTGCTTTCAATGATAAATACAAGCATATTGCAGATGTAAAAAAAAAAAAAAAAAGATTTTCCTGAGTAGCATCCGAAACCTATTGCTCGTACTGGGAGTCATATCTACTGGTTTTGTCAGTAAGGCAGAGTAGCAGGGAAGATAGAAATTCTAATCTACCTATTTTGTCAACAGATAAACAGCTGTCTATTCTGTTGTGACAATCAACAGTTCTCTGTACAGCTGACTGCAAAGTACCACAAGTACAGTAAAGATACAAGATAACAAGAGTGGATAGGACCATAGGCATTAGAATCCATCTTCAGAGAAATCCTAGACAATTAATGTGTTTCTTCTATACTGGACATCTCTGCACGGTCCTGCATGAGTCAATTTCACTGGCTGTTTGTGATATCTTGCAGGTGATAAGGTTACTTTTATGAAGTTATATAAATGTCAAAGCTACCTGCATTCTGGATGACTTTTTTTCCCATTTCCTTTTTGTTTTCATCATCTAAGTCTCTTCAATTCCATAGTATTCTCCAGTGTTGACATGATGATTATCTGAAGAATAATTCCTCTTCTAGGACATACTCCTTTTCCAAGAACACCATCTTGCTCTGTTTTTTACAGTTTTTTGTATTTATCACTTCTGAAATTGGTAGATAGAACAAATTGTTTGCAAATACTTTTGCTTGGTTTCCTATGACTATGCTCATCACTTTTTTATCACAGGCTACAGTATTTCTCACCTAGGGGTAGGCTTTCCTGCTCATTTACCTACATGGTGAATTGGAAGAGAGTTCTTCATATCAATGCAGCCTGGCTGACAGTTAATCTGAAATATAAGCTACTTGTACTTACATCAGTGAGCTAGTAAGCCTGATGTCAGTTCATAATCAATGAGGAGCTGTATGTGCAGCAGGTGACTCACCTCACCTGTATGGAGAACTTTCTGAGGTTATGATGACCTTTGTTCTTTTTCTTTCTTTTTTTTTTCCCTGTTTTGTTTGTTTGTTTGTTTGGTTTGGTTTTTGTTTTTTTTTTTTTTAACTTAGTTCAAACAGAAGATGTGGTGACTGATTTTTTTATGAATAGAGTAAATGCTTTTTTTTTTTTTTAACTTAGTTCAAACAGAAGATGTGGTGACTGATTTTTTTATGGATAGAGTAAATGCTACATACACTAAAGTAAATGGTGCATACAGTTATCCAAGTCTAAAGAGATCTAAGTTCCTAACCAGTAGGCAAACAAAAGAAATTAAAGATACTACAAGAAGGGAACATGAAGAACATGAAAAAAATGATGAATTAGCATAATAACAACGCATTTTCCTGGATGTGATTATTTTGGCTTCTTACAGATCTTTATTTAAGCTGAAAAAAACCAGAACCTTGGGGCCTGAGGGGGAAGGGAAATAAACTGTCTTTCAATAGGAAGATAGGAAAAGTTTTTAGTAGAAATGTTGAAATTTGAACTTCTGAGCAAGACGAAATATTAATTTTTGAAGTTTTCTTTGTTCCTTTGCTAAAAAACTTTTCTTATACTCATGTACTGTTTTATATTTGCAGTGGGCTCATTATCAGGAAAAAAGCATATCTATCATTTTTATTGGTTACTGCACCAAGAGGAATTTTTTTATGTGAGATCTTTTCTGTCTTTGTTTTTGTACCCTTGTGTTTTCTCTGGTTTGTGCACAATACATATAAACAAGATTTCAGTTCAACCTGAGAAACAAAATATACTGTTATACAGGAATATATATCTCTGTCTCTTTAGTGTCTATTTACAAAGTCTTCTGGGGGTCCAGTTATTAAAAAATGTATGGATTTGGTTTCAGTTATTGAACCACTGCTAAATCAAAGGCATTCTCTCTATTTTGTGTCGACACTGGCACCCTCTCTTTATGTTCCACTTATTGCACATTGATGTCTGTAAGTAAATTCCAAAATGGGACTTTGCAACTATCAAAACAGGAAACTAATGGCAAAGCAGACAAAGGAATTCTGCTTTTAGTTGGTTCATTTTCCTTGCATGATACTAAAGCTGACTTTGCCCCATTTCTTATTTTGTTGTTGTTTGATAGAGCTATTTACTTTCTTCATATATGACATGTTAATGATAATAATAATGATAACAAGAACATTTGAAAGAGAATGCATCCTGGGAGACAAGATAAGTGATATATATAATCTTACTAATTAAAAATAACAACAAAGAGGAGCATGACCTCCTGTGATAGCTCACAAACTGGAGTTTTTGTGGAACTTGGCATTAATAAGGAAGAAGCAAGTACTCATTCCTTGGACAAGTAAAATAAATATTTATCTGCTGATTAATGACTTGTTTTTAAGACTAAAATATAGGGAAGATCTCTTGGTAGCAGGGCTGATAGGGAGGTCACTAAGGATCCTTAATAGTTAAAGAAAAGAGTGACTTGGACTGAGTTAGACTCCTCTATTGTTAGTGGAGGAAAAAAGGTACCTAGGCAGGTCCATAAAACAATTTACAGCTCAGCCACCTAGTTTAGAATAAATAGCATCATCTGGGTTCTTCAGTCACTTATTTCTTTTGATTATAAAGGGAACTGACAAGCTGTATTTGATAAATTTCTTTGGTTTATTTGCTTAAGATTCCTTAGCAGTGTCAGCACTGTTAAAAATTCTCCTTCCTGTACTTGTCTACAGTTATGTGTCGTATCACATACTCTCATACATCCTCTATAGAAAGGATGAGTGACATCAGCCTGGAGTAGTATTTGGTCCAGGTTTCCTCTGAGCCCCACATGGAACATTTTAGGTGTGTTGTTTTATTTTCTGGTTTTGTTTAAGGTTCCAAGTGGCTGAACTAATATGCCATGTGATGTCAAATTGGTGTTTTGCCATATTACAGTGTTCTGTTAGACTGCATGACTTACTAGAGTGAAGCATTTGCAAGTGGTATTTGGGGGTACAAACCCTGGGAAAATGTTGAAGAAATAGAGTGCAGAATAAAGGGAGGCAAGTCTGATAGAACCTTTTCTGACTGGCTATAAAGACTGGTCTCTGAAACAAACTTTCTCACAAAAATTCCCGTTTTTATTGGAAGGAGAATAAATTTATTCATTTAATTAAAACAAACAAACCAAAACAAGAGAAACAAAAACCCAAACCAATTAACCAAAAAATCTCAGGAGACATTAATATTCATTGTCAAAATCAGAGACTGGGTAATAAAAGCAAACCAGAGAGATACATTTTGTGATATTGCAAGCCAAATCACAGACATTATATGTCTGCCTCTATTTACTGTGTAGAAAAAAATTAGGTAATGAAAATCTTCCATTATTTGGCATCCAGAATAACAGTTCTTCTCCTGAGGCAAATGGGAATAGCCCTGCATATGCATATGCATACACATGCACACACCTAAACACACAGACACAAAAACACGCAAATAAAAATACAAACACATACTTTCTTTTTTAAAACTAAATAATTAAAAATATTTCCACTTAAAGTGAAAAACCTGGATTTTTTTCTTTGAGCTTTAGTGATTTTGTTTCATCCATGAATGCTTTTACCAAAGCCAGAAATACACTGGATCTTGAGATAAATGCCTGTCTCCCCACCACTGGGCATATCTACATGGTTTTGAAATTATGCTTTTTTATGTAATCGAGACATTTGCAAGGCAAACAGGAAAGTGCAAAGCAATTTTATCACCTTCAGTATCAGGCAAGGGCAACACATATGAGGATTAAACAGTTGCAAGAGCAGCAGCTGGAATGCAGGCAGCTGAATTCCACCTTAAGTGAAATTTATTTGGACTAATCAAACAGGACACTTGGAAGAGAGCAAGAGCTGCAACATCTGATAGAAAGCTAACAAAGAGAAAAATTTTGTTCTCTGGAAATATGCTAGTGTGGCAAAACATTGGCATTTCATATGAATGTTTGTTTACCTGTATATTTAAAGAGAATCCAGACATTTGATTTAGGATGATTTAGGATGATGCCATATTGCTAATTTAGCTACCCAGAAAACTGTAAAAGAGGTCTTTGTACCAGTGACTTCAGGCTGAAACCAACCTTTCTCTACTTTCAAGTCCATGAAGACACTCTGACAAAGCTCAATGACTTCATCCCCCTCTTTCCACAGAATGAGCTAAGAAGCCTGTTCTAGTTCCCTTGTACAAAATAGAGTATTCCTGTTGCTGATAGAGTTTTTCTCTAGAAGAGAAAGAACTTCCAGGCCCTTTTTATTGTTCATTGTGACACCGGAGGGGTTCCCAAAAGCTTCCTGAAAGAAAAGTAGTACATTTCTTTCTTCTTTTTTTTTTTCTTTTTCTAAAAGAGAATTACTGAACTTTTCTTTCAATAGGCTCTTATATAAATTGGGATACTTTTTGCCAGTGCAGAAGCAAGAACCTGAACATTTTTTAATTCCTTGGGAGACTGGGCTTTTGTAGATTTAGCAGGATGATGCTTTTTTCTTTTTTTCTCCATCTGTTGGTATGCAAATATCTAAGAAAATAATCACTAACCATGGAGTTTTTGGTGACCAAATGTGAAAATTAAAAGTAACAGTGAAACAATAGAGAAGTTTGCCATAGATTTGCAAATGTTATACCACATAATCTTGTCAGTGGCTATAGATATATGACTGTTACATTCCATGAACATGAAAATATCCAGACTCTGAGAAAAGTTCAGAATATCTCTCTCTTCTTTGGACTTATTCTTTCAAGTGACAAGTCTTCACTGAACTTTGCCATCTTTTATCAGGCCATGTTCTATTAATTGGAAATATCTTCTGACTTCTAATATGTGCATAATTACTTTCTCTAGCAGTATTCCATTTAATGGGGTCCATTTTAGACTTAATAAAATGTTTTCAAATCAATTGAATTGTAATTTAACTTAATCACAAGGATAGAAATAATTCCCTGACATTTTAGCACGTTTCTGGATTGCACCTACTGCTTGAGTTTGTGTGGTGTGAGGCAATGGTGCAAGAGGAAATGGGGTAAATAAACTAGAGAATTTGCTTGAAAAAGAAATTCCTGATCAGAACTACTATTTAAACTAATGTAGACACATCCTTTTGATTAGTTTTCAGTTCCAGTAAATTGTCATAGAAGCTGTCTGAATTTGAGACTCTGCTAATACCAGTGAATACTGCATAATTTTGGTGCCAAGCAACAGCAAAACATAGATGGAAAAGGTACATAATTATTTCATTGATACCTCTTTCTTAAAAGTTAATTTATTTAAAATCTCATTTCAGTAAAATAAATGCCTTTGCACTTTCACTCAAAACACTGTTGGCTTTCCCTTTTAAAGCACGGGACAATAATGTGAAGTGTCCAATGCAATAGTAAGGTAATAAACAAGAACATGCTAGAAAGGAAGCAAATATTAACTAGAAGAAATGGCTTGAGACTTTAAGCCACTGAGAGACTGAGTGGCTGAGACTTCATGATATCTTTGCTTCTATGATAACAGAATTTGTGAAATTGTGATAAATGATTCTTTGAATATCCATTATCTGCTTTTGCTGTAAAACTCAACCCAAACTTAGGCAAGATTACAGCCTATGAAAATTTCAAGTGATTCATGTTGAGATTTGAGGTATTAATTATTCAGAATCCATCTGTACTTGGGATGTTCCAGACCCAAATGGCTTTATTATAGTCAGTGTGCACAGATCCTCCTCTTATAAAGAAACTGAGCCCAAATGAATCACAAATCTGAAGAAACTAGACTGGTCTGTCTTTGCAGTTCTTTTTACAGCAGCCAGGGGAACATGAGTGTCAGGAACAAAGACTGATAATAGGAAAAGTATCTCTTCTAAACTGATCATCAGCCCACAGGTGGTAAGGAGAACAAAGAGAAAAATTACTGTCCTCTTTTTCAGGATAAAGATCAAAACTGAAGGGACTGATAGAGGTGATGTTGGTTTGCAGAAGGAGATACAGCAAATAGTATGAGGATCCACTGCAAGGTAATTAGTATGGGCCTAATGTACAGAAGTTCTCTTCCTCCTTCTGTGTCGAAGGCCTACAAATTTTGTCTTTTTAAATCTCCCCCACCATGACAAGTGCTACAGGGAGGAAAAAAAAGCCCAAACAAAAACATCAAGCATATAAACAAATATTGTATTTAAAATTTGTTAAATGAAGGTATAGATTGCATTTGTATTTGTACATATAGAACCAGTTCAGATTGTGTGACAATCTCAGATTTTGTTCTCCTGGCTTTCAGCCTAATAATATTTTATTTTTAATGGAAAGCTCTCTCTATAGCTCTATTTAAAAATTTTGTTGTATTTTACTTTCTGCTCCACAGTCCCAGTATATATATTTTTTTCTTTGAATTTCTCTCTATCAAGTGTATATTTTACTTGTTTCTTTTCCTCTAAATCCCTGCCCTTTATTCTGTTGAGATTTAATATTCTCTCCTCTCTGCTTCTTTCCTGAATTGCTGAATCTGTGAGAAGATGAAACAGATAGGAGGAAAGGAGCCATCCAGCCAGGCAAAAATCCAGGCAACAAGGGTTGTCTCTCAGCACAAAGACTTTTCTGTCCATGCTTTTAAGGGCACTCACAATCACTTGCACAACTCTCAGCATTCTCTGCCAGATCACTTTCTCTTTTCCACGACATTAACCATATGAAGCTTTTCAAAAGGAATGGACTTCTATGGGGTTTTCATGGCAAAGTTTTAGTTAGAGCGGGGGTTTACAGTGGTGGCTTATGTGAGAAGTTGCTAGAAGTTTTCCCTAAGTCCAGTGGAGACAATGCCAACTGGATCCATGACGAAACCACTACTGGCCAATGCCAAGTCCACCAGTGACAGTGGTAGCGCCTCTGGGATAACACAGGAAAGGGAAAAAGTTGTTGTGCAGAAGCAAATTGCAGCTGAACAAGAGAGGAGTGAGAATATGTGAGAGAAACAGCCCTGCAGTCACCCTGCAGTGCGTGAAGAAGAAGGAGGAGGAGGTGCTCCAGGTGCTGGAGCAGAGATTCCCCTTGCAGCCCATGGTGAAGACCATGAGGCATGTTGTGCCCCTTAAGCCTTTAGAGGTTGACGGTGGAGCAGAAATCCACCTGAAACCTGTGGAGGACCCCACACCAGGGCAAGTGGATGCATCAAAAGGAGGTTGTCACCCTGTGGGAAGTCCATGGCTTGCTCCTGCTAGGAACTGTGGACCCAGGGAAAAAGGAGCCCACACTGGAACAGGTTTGCTGGCAGGACTTGTGATCCATGGTGGAGCAGTCTGCTCCTGAAGGACTGAATTCCGTGGAAAGGACCAGCGCTGGAGCAGTTTATGAAAACCTGCAACCTGTAAGAAGGACTCACACTGGAGAAGTCTGCAGAGGACTGTCTCCCAGAGGAGGGACAGCATACTGGAACAGAGGAAGAGTGTGAGGAGTCCTCCCCCTGAGAAGGAAGGTGAGGCAGAGACAATGTGATGAACAGACATGAACCCTAAATTCTATCTCCTCTGCACTGCTGGTGGTGAAGACATGAGAATTTGGGAGTAAAGTTAAGCCAGATCAGAAGGGAAGGAAGTGGAGAAAGTGTTTTTAAATTTGGTTTCATTTCTCAGTATTCCACTCTGATTTGATTGGTAATATATACAATTAATTTTCCCCAAGTGGAGTCTGTTTTGCCCCATGATGGTAATTGGTGAGTGATCTCTCCCTGTCCTTATCTCGACTCGCAAACCTTTAATTGTATTTTCTCTCTACTGTTCAGTTGAAAATGGGGAGGGATAGAACAGCTTTGGTGGGCATCTGGCATCCAGTCAGGGTCAATCCATCACATCACTTTAAACATTTCAAGATTATGGAATGATTTATACAGCAGCTACTGTCAGAGCCATCTTATCACTTTCCATGTGAAGGAAACCCAGTTTCAACCCTTCTGTCTTTGAAATAATTTCTCTGCTCTGGTTAGAAATATTTCCTGATAAACTCTTTCAGTGAGGGTCAGTTCTTGCCAATGGGAAGATTTAAGCTTATCCAACATGCAGGTTGTACTAGGAATCTCATCCCAACTCATGTTAGGGCTTTTATCCCACTTTCACCGTTTCTTTCCAGATGTCAAACTCATTCTCTTTGATTAAGTCTTGCTGTGTTTGACATATAGGACTGCATGACAGGATTTATGCCATACTACAACAAGTACAGGTCCCGAATAAGCTGGCAGTTGTTTTGTTTTCTTTCTAGATCCTCTGAAGTTTTGGTAAAAGTTTTTTAATACTGTCAGGATTTCAACTAAAACTTTGTGATTGATTTCTGTAAAAAATTGAATAATTTGGAGGTAATTCTTTACACCACTGCTAATCTGTTGTTAATATTTTTGACAGTGTATCTTCATTGAAGAAAAGCTTTGTTGATGTAGAAACTCCTAAAGAAGTCTGGAATCAAGGTACAGCAGCATAAATGCATGAAATTTTCATGGACTTCAAGACTCTCTCTTTCTCTCATCTTGTTTCCTGCCTGTGCCTGTCTGTTGTCTTGAATTATTTTTGTGTTTGCTTTATAAGTAGGGATTGTTCATCTGCAAACTGAAAGTCTACCCTATTCCCTGAACCTATGGCTTTATCATTCTCTGTGGCTCTTTCTCTTAGAATGAAGTAGTTCATTTGATATATAATTTGGGAAATCATTACCATTTCAGAGTTTTCAGTTTACAGGTTAAAAATCAAACTGCGAATAACATAGTTTGTCATATGTCATGTATCTTGCAGGATCTCCATTACCATTAGTGCATTAGGTAATGAATGAATTATTTTTTGATTTCTTTTTTTTCTGATGTAGCTGAAAACAACTTTTTGGTTTGGTTTGCTGGTTTTTTTTTTCCTCAATATAAAATAAATCCTTTATACTTCAACAAACAAACAAAAAAGTGAAAAACTCAAGGTCATGAACAGAGAAAACGAAGATTAAAATTTCCAGCATGCAGAAGTCCTTTTGATCTGTCAAGTGTTAGTCAGTGTCCCAAAGGTTTTAAGTGGTTGTTTCGTTCACTACATCATGATCTAGATGATTCCTGGCTATCTCCATTGCCTTTTATCCACTTGAAATAATTTCTCTATATATGTACCCCACTGGTCCCATAGTTATGTCTCTGCATTTTTGGAACATTTCCATTATTAAATTATCTACAATTCATGATCTATTATTAAATAAGCACTGCTTTACTGATGCCAGAGTAACCCCATAGGCACAGAAAATTATTAGTGTAGCAGTGTTCTTGTAAAAGGTGACAGATGGGAAAGACAGCTACAAGGACAGTGCTGGACCTACTAACCCACCAGAGATTGAATCCATCAATCAGAAAAAACACAGTAAAAGTGTAAAGAGGGGAGAAGAGAAGACATATCTCCTGGCCTTTTTTATTAGGCTTTTTTTCTGTCATCTCTCATGCTTTTATTTCCACTCAAAGGGAGGAGGGGGCACATTTTCCCTGTGCTTCCCATAGTAACATTCATGTTCATTTGTGATTTAAACTGTTTCTGAATTGATTGGTAATTCTAGCAGCAAGAAAGTAATTTTCCCAGCAATTTAAGTCTCAGATAATGTCCCAATCTTAATCACTCAATGCATTTGTGCAGGTAACTCCTACTCCTTGGGAGAATCCTTTGAGTTTCAGTGGGATTTGGCAGCCCTGGTAGCACTACTGCAAACTTGAAATCTTGGAGAGAGCTTTTATTAAATCCAATATATTAAAACAAAAATATAAATAATATTTGATATAAACATTAAATACATCTAAATTACATAAAAACACATTAGGAAGCATAATAAATAATACATATTATGATAACAAGAAATTATTCATCCCCTTTTGTTCTCTTGCTTTCTCCGAACAGGTGTACTGGAAAAGTGTGGAAGTAATTTTATTTAAGAATTTAAGAATTTAAGAAATTCATTACACATTTAATTATTCAACTAGAAAAAGGTTTTTCTTTTCCTTCGGGAGTTAAATCGAGAATTTACAGCTATTATTTTCACTAAAGGGGAATAAAGGGTGCTACTTTTTCATAAGAGGTAAATAACACCCTCAGTTTCTGTTAATTTTGTTAAACTTCTAAAAAGCTTAGAAAGTTTGCTATGTCAGCTCCACAATGGAAAAACTTCAAGCTAGGTTGTTACTTATTATTTTTCCTTCCATTTCTTTGGATTTATATTTTAATAGCTGAGAATTCAGATACCTTTGGTACATGTGATTTTTATGTAATTCATCACATTGCATTATTTTTTGTTACTATTTTTGAAATGCCAAAATTATTTCAAGTTACATTGTTCCAAATCTGTGGAAGTTCCTCGTCTTCTCTTTGGAGTAAAAGTATAGTATTTAGAATTAAAGAATCAATTGATTACTTCAATCTAAGGTTCTGCACTGAAGGATAACATGCAGGAGATTTCTAGAAAACACTAGAAAGTGGAAAAACCCCCACGATTGTGCTATCACAGTTCCTCATATTGCCATTATGTCTATCATACATATGGACTGCAGAAAAATTATTGCCGAAGTACCACAACAATTCAATGATACAGTTGGGTACTTAATCCCAAATCATCCGGTACTCTTGCTCTCACCCTCAAATCATACCATAGTCAATGGAGTTTATTGTTTCTAGTTTATTACGTCTGACACCACTGGGTAGTCTTTGGATCATTTGGATTATATGCATACTCAGAGAAATTAACATTTAAATAAGTCAGCTTTATTGGAATTAAAAGTACATATAGCAGAGTTGATGAAGTAGTCAGCAAAGAATAAAGATCTGTAAGAGCAAGTAACATACTTAAACTTTCAACATTTGGAGTTGCAAATTAGGAGACATTTTCCATTGTTCGTTAACCTCAGTGTGTTAAGGCTCTTTTGAAGACATTTTTAAATCTGCTTCTAGTACTACTTCTCAAATTATGATTAATATTAATGTGAGAATTTGATACCCAGATTTGTTTCTATACAGAACAGGACTTAGTATTCAGAATCCGATTAAAATCTTTGGGTAGTTACAATAATATTTTCAGCTAAGAAAAGGACCTATATCACAATCCTATGCAGATGGAATTTATTTATAGATAATATTATACATATATTATATTGCATGTAATATATATAATATATATACTAT
>VYXB01001951.1:1114545-1153530 GCA_013397135.1 Pachyramphus minor | reverse complement strand
TGCTCTTCTATTTGATGTCCCCTAGTTCTTGTTTCAGAAGGAAGACTAAACCTTTCATGTTTTTAATCACACAGACCTCTATCAGATCTCTTATTCAAGGCTGAATAGTGCTAATGAACACAATCACACTGAAGCCATTCTGCACCTTCCTGCATCCTTACAGCCCTACCTGGCACCTTTTCCAGCTTTCTACAAGCCTTTTGAAGTGGGATACACAGGTGGGGAAGAAGAACAACACCAGTACTATGCACAACTGGTCTGATAAAAAAACCCAAAACCATCGTTTCCCAGCTTTCACATTTTCACTTTTCTGACCTCTCAAACAGGTGTTTCTCCCTCAGGTACAAACTAAAGAATTGTGTATCAAGGCCAGCTCCTACTCAGAGCTCAGGTACACCCACCATGGTGCATTTACACACTTCACTACAACCTTACAAGCAACACGATGCTCAAGAAGAAACACACAGATATTCAACACAAAGTGCTGTCAGCCGAAAAAAAATATAAGATCAGCTGTAGATAAAACCAGGAGGGACTTATTTGATACCCATATTCCTCATGCTGTGAGTTTCTAGGGGTCTCATTCAATCATTTGAGTGTGTTGTCCTTGATAAAACATCAGCCAAAACTGTGAAAATAATATGCAAGAAAGTTGATGTAGTTTCTTGATCTTAATTTCCACAGTTGGGTAGCTATTATAGCAACATTTTGTTCCTTCACGGGGATGCGAGAGACGACTTGCATAAAATTCAGCTCAGTAAGATTAATAATCACAGTGATAAATCAACATAAAGCAGGCAGGCAGAATGCTGAACCCACTTCGAATCCCCGTGTTCAGCCAAAAAGAAAACGAAACGCGCAGATTTTGTTAATTATTCACAGACTCCCTATACACACACCTGGAACATTCAGCACATGAATACAAAGCACTTGGGCATTACAAAGCTGTAGCATCCTCCCAAGTCAACCGTTGCACTTCCAAATGGAGTTCTTGTCTTTCCTGAAACAGTTTAGTCTGGCATATAAAAAGAAACAACACTCAGAAGTACTGAAGAAAATAAGTATTCAAATAACCGACACAGCGCCACTTTACAGGACTCCAAACACACATCTCCGTGTCTCAAGTGCAATAAGCCTGGATCTTTCCATAAAATGCTATTGGTGAAGTCAGACAGCAAGGAGAATTCAAGGACATGGCAGAGAGAGGCAGGCTCGGGGGCGGGAGGCAGTGCAGAACTCTGCAGTCAGCTCGCTGTAAAGCCCAAAGTATAGAATCTATACATGTTTTTTACCATGATGATCTCAGTGATGAAAAAATGCAGCATCAAGTGCTGCACTTCATGCATGGTTAGTGTAAACAAAGCACATTCCTTTTCAGGTGTTTACTAGCTATACAATCAGGTAACTCTCCCTGTCCCTAATAAGCTTTTCAGTTCCTAAAACCTGCTCCTCTGTTACTGCTGTTCCAATTCCTTAGTTTCCAGGGAGATGAGAGCAGATCTATAACAAAAGACACATCAAAAAAGAAAAATAAACTTCAATTTCAGCCCACACAAACGTCATCCTCACAATCTACCTGTGCCTGGAATTCAGCTGCCATTAGAAGATTTTCTACCTCCTCTTCCTTAAGGATTGATACGGAGTGCAGTGAATGCTTTCATATTTTGCTTGCAAAAACAAAAGTTAAGGGAGAAAGCCAAGACACTCACTCCATTCTTTGCTGAGAATCAGGAAATCCAAACATTTAGCACACTTCTTAATGGGGAGGGGATTTCTGTTCCAATGTCAGCTCTTACAGATCTGTCCTAACAGGTTGCTTTCCTGCAAGCATTCAGGTGGAAAGACAACCTCTCTGAAAGGCATTTGTGGCTGCAAAGGACAGGAATACTCACACCTCTGCCTAACCCCCTGCACAAAATTATCTCCAGCATCCTGAGCAGCTCTTGGCATTTTTATTAGAACCACAGAACCACAGAACCCTTGAATGGTTTGGGTTAGAAGGGACCTTAAAGCTCATCTTGTTCCAACCCCCTGCCATGGGCAGGGACACCTTCCACTATCCCAGGTTACTTTGAGCCCCATCCAACTTGGCCTTGGACACTTCCAGGGATGGAACAGCCACAGCTTCTCTGGGCAACCTGTGCCAGGGCCTCTCCACCCTCACAGGGAAGAATTTCTCCCTAATATCTAATCTAACCCTGCTCTCTGTCAGTGGGAAGCCATTCCCCCTTGCCCTATTCCTCCATGCCCTTGTCAAAAATCCTTCTCCATCTCTTTTGAAGCCTCTCTAGGCACTGGAAGGGGCTCTAAGTTGTCACTGGAGCCTTCTCTTCTCCAGGCTGAACATCCCCAGCTCTCAGAGTGTCCCCTTAGCACAGGTGCTGCAGCACTTACATGTTCTTTCCCACTAACATAGAGTTTACATCCCAGTCTGTAATACAGCAGGAGTTATTTCCCTTATTCCCTCTCTCGGGTTATTAGCTGCCAAATTTTACAACATCTCAAGTCAGAGTATAAATCTCTTCATTTTACAGCATTAATTGTTTCCAGTTACTGGAACAGTTAGATATAGTCACCCTCTTCTACAAGCTGTAATAAAATAAAATTAAGCTTTGCAGCCCTGAGGAGTCATCAAATGCTATCTGGCTTCCTACCACCTCGCTGAAAGAAAAATTCAAGAAAAGGTTTTCAGAGTTCATATATTCAAAACTGAAAAACATTAAAATTATGAAGTTACAGGGGAAAAAAACCCACCCCACATTATTAGGTCCCTTTCAGTTCTTTTAAACACCTCCTACTCCAGCTGTTCTGCAACTTTCAGCCATCCCCAGCAAGCACACCCCCAAAGCACTGAAGAATGCAAGTCTAAGGCTTTTAAATTCCCATGGCAGGTGTCGTCCATTTGCAGCATTACTTCAAGAGAGTTTACTGACAAATCCAAGTTTTCATGTTATTTGGGTTTATCCTCAACTACACTCCTGCCCTCTGACAGCACCATGGGGTTCACACACCAAGTACATACATCACATTAGTACACACACACAACACACACACTCTTTCTCCCAAACAATGCAATGGGTTAAATCTTCCAACATATTTAAACCCACTGCTAAGGTCACCCCTGCTACGTCTTCACCAACAAAGCCTGCATTTTCTAGGAACACAGCCAAACACAAGTATATATTCTTGCATTGCTTTCCAATAGTTCTTTGAAAGGCATTTTCCTATTCCTGAATCTGAATTCCACAAGGTCTCTTCTGTTCTGGCTTTTTTTTTTTTTTGGCCAATATTTGGAAAACATGATCACGCTGAAATAACACATTAACAAGTGATGGGCAGACTGATTTCTTACAGCATTTCTTTTGGTTTTTTCCCAGCAAAACTTACTCACTCCATTGGGAATTCCCCATTCCCAGCTTCTCCTGGTATTCTGGAGCCAATCCAAAAGACTGGGATCCAGAAATAAGCTTTGTTTGTGTATGAGTTGGAGGCATCATATAGATATCTATTTCACATCTGCTCTTACAGGAGGTTTTGGTGACAGCTGTGTCAACAGAGATGGGACATCCTGGCCATGGACATACTTACAATTCCATAGAATACATTTTTTTGAGAACTTCACTTTTCCAGGTCAACAGGAGAGCTGATGTAACAGTTTTAACTAATGATTCCTTGTGTCAAGTTCAGGGTGTTTGAAAAGAGGCAGCTCCAAAGATGATCATCAGTAGGATTTTCAGGAAGTCCCCAAAACAGACTATTTTGAGGCTTGAACAGCACCACAAACACATGCCATCTTTCCCAGAGCATTCCCCGCTCCACCCTACAAAACCTGCCCAAGTAGAATGAAGATTCATTTGTCCAGCAGCTGCAGCCAACATGTAGGATGCTTCCCACAAACACTGAACTCACCACTTGTTTAATGCCCACGTGCTCTGATGATACACAGCAGATCTGATGCATCCTGAACGAGCAGAGCCTGAAGTTCTGGACACAAGTGTGGATATGAATTTCTGGCCTGAATTACATCAGCCAGAGCAGAGGTAGGAGGAACTAGAAAGGTGCTCTTATCTAAATTAAAGAATAAGCCTTAAAGCAAGTGGGAAAACTCCACATGCTTTTTCTCCACACAAATCAGGCAGTACCTGCATTAGATCCCGTATTTCCAACATCACCCCACCTTGGGTTTCTGGGGACATATTTGGATGGTGGAAGTCCACCATAATACTCCCAAAGGCAGTTTCAGAGGGAAGAAGATTAGAAAATTCTGCCATCCCTTGTGGAAGCCTTGAGGAGCTTGTTACCATCAGCTGGATCTGAGCACCTTACAGTTTACTGAAAAATATTTACAAGAAATGCCTGGTGAAGGTCAGCTTCCAAAGGTCACAGTCTAACGTTGTGTCTGGATATCCCCTTCCCTTTCTTCCCCAATTTTGAGGTCTACAGAGAGCGAAAAGTCTTTTTATGTCAAGATTAGTATGTCAGCTGCAGCAAAATTACTTCAAGATCCTCAAAACCATCCCTTCATTGCCTGTCCGTGAGCCCTGGGCACTAGGCAGCAATCTGCAAAGAGAACTGTGCCTGGTCTTTATGCTGAAGCAATAAACACAAAGTTTTGAAACACTGCACACTCTAAAGGGTCTCCCTGCCCCCATGTCCTCCCAGTCCTCACACCACCACACGGTTTCATGTAACCCACAGACACCGAGATAACGTTATAAATAACAGCAGCGTGTTGTAGCTATTGGCCTCAGTAAATTCCACTGTGAGTAAGGCTCAGTGACTCAAGGCTGAACAGCACTTGATTCAATAGTCATGGGAAAATAGTTTAAAACAAGAAGTGAGGCATTGTTTTTCCACCCGTACCCCTCCTCTGTTCAAAGGACAGCTGAAGGACAGCAAAGGCTGCTGCCAGGGCCTTATTATAACCAAATCCCTTTGGACAGTCTTTTGGTCTGCCTCTCCATCCCTCCAGTCTTGCAGATTTAATAAACTCAAACTTTAGCAGTTCCTTTTAGCAGCTATATTCTCCTGTTGATAAACCAAAGTTCTAAAAGCTTTAGGGAAATCTTTTTTCCACAGACATACAGGATGTGCTTCAAGGACACAGTTATTCCTAGGTTACCATGGAGGGGGAAAAAAGTAATTTTAAAAAATTGCTTCCTCCCCAAGGAGCTGTACCCATGACCACTGTAGTGATGTGCAAAAGAACCAAAAAGCTTCCACTAGAGCCACAACCCACCTCCACTCCAATAGTTAATCACAGAATGGCTTGGGTTGAAGGGACATTAGTTCCAACACTCCTTCCATGGGCAGGGACACCTTCCACTAGCCCAGGTTGCTCCAAGCCCTGTCCAACCTGGCCCTGAACACTCCCAAGGATGGGGCAGCCACAGCTTCTCTGGGCAACCTGTTCCAGTACCTCACACCCTCACAGGGAAGAATTTCTTCCTATTATCTGATATCTAAATATTACCCATTTACAAAGCTTTCTGCTTTACTTTTCTTCTAGCACAGTCCTGAATCCCTAGACCACAGATAGGCACAAACAAGCTAGAACAATAAGACACACCATTACCAGGACATCTCAAATATAAATTTCCAACTGCGTTATAAACACAAGCATTGTTAACTTTTGATCCATTTCTGTGCTGAATGCTGTAATTTACCTTCATTTTGGTTATGGAGGTGAGCCAGGCAGCCCCAACAGCATTGCAAAATCATACAACCAGCCAAAGCCAGTTGCAGTAATAGCTGTGTCCAAGCTGAGGGCTGTATGATGAACAGCCTGCCTGAAGCTTTTCACATAGTGGATCGTAAGAGGCATGTTTATACCTGCTACATGCTCCTATTTTGCAGGTGGAACTTGTGAATATTACCCCTCCAGTTACTACATGAAAAAGTAACTCAGGGTCAGGTTATTCTGGAGAAGCAGTGCCTACCTGGCCGGCTGCGTTAGAACTTCTGGAGATGAGCTGGCACACTGACCAAAGGCACAAAGATCATAAGAAACACCCCAAAACACGCAAATGGCATTCATTACTGAATCAGCCATTAAAAGTACAAGAGGAGCAACAAAATTATTGCAGCTGTGAGCAAAGAAACCTTAAGGAACAGATATTAGGACAGCAACTCCTGTCCTTTACAAAGGGATCAAACCCACAACAGTGTCTCTGCAACCCTGCTGACTTCCTGGTTAAGGATTCCCCAGCGAAATTCCTGTCTCACGAACACAAAGGGCTCAAGATATAAAGAAGATAAAGACAGAAAAGGTAAACTTCAAGAACAGCACTGCTTGGTTAAAGTATACAGAGCTGGGTTCAAAGTGATCATGGTTCATAACCAGATCTTACTAACTGCTTTCACACTTGCTGTAAGCAAGTTTTTACGGATGAAAACCATGTTGTGCTGCCAAGTTCTCGAGGCAACATCTTGGTTCCTGGTTCCAGCACTAACACAAGTGCAGACTCCATTCAGCTTCACAGCTAATATGGAGAAGAACGACTTCCATCCATGGAAGAACATGAAGCTCGTCAGAGCGAGCATCTCAACATACGAAGCACAGCAGTATTCTATGTCTGACAAAATTTACTATAATTAAATAGGAGTCAAATATAGAGAACTTTTACTCTGTTCTATCAATTAAGAGAAGCTAAATTACTAGGTGGGAGGCTTAGGTGGACAAACTAGGACGTTACAGTTTTGAAGCTGGCGCCAGAGACAAGACGACAACATTACAGAGCCAGAGATGTTCAGAAGTTAAAGACCACATCAGTGCAGAGAAACAGCTTTGCAATAAATGCATGAGGTCTGCTCTCTATTCTCTCACTCAGCCTGGAATTTTACCAGCTGCTTCTCAGAAAGATGCACACAGATTTCCTAAAGTAGCTCAGCTCACACATCATTGTAAGTTAAAGGAAAATTACCTTCTTTTCTACTTCTATTTCACAATTACTTGAGAAAATCTCCTGAAGTAGTACTGTAAGGAGAATATCAAGAAAAGAGAGTTAAATACTGACCAACAAGCAGTATTGGTTGAAATATCACATTAATTATTATTCATGATACCCCAGTCCCAGTCTTAAGAAAAAAAGAGAAGTGCATGTGTGTCTTGACAGGGATCTAGAAGGTCACCAGCATCTAAGGGGTAACACTTATACCATACAGAGTTTTGCAGCACAGTCAGACATCTTCATGCACTCAGAACAAAACCTTCACTAACCCAGGAGAGGCTGCTCCACATCCGCAACTTTCTGATAGCATCTGGATTTAGAAATGCTGTGTCAGAAACCTCAGGAAAATTTGGGGGGAAAAAAGCTATAAATTGTCTTAATATGCTGCACAGTCACTATTAATTTTACATTGTGTTGTGCTATACACAAAGCCACGATTTAATAAAAAAATCCTGACTTTTCATCAAGGACATCCATAATAGTGACCCTCAATGTTTGTTGTTTTAGTGAGTGTTGCGCTCCCTGGCCTTTCAACACAACAGTCGGGGCCATTACCTTGAAGATGAATGTCTAAATAAATGGGAGTGTTTCCTCACCATCATCTGAGGCAGATTCACAACCAGTCCCAGATACAGGTCTGGATTAAGGGGTTACTGCATAAAGGACACACATCAGAATTAACAGCCAGTGCTTGAAAAGGGGGAAAATGTCTACAAAATGTTTGACTAATCTGCTTAAGCAAAGTCTTTAGAAGTTTTTTGTTCTTCACTTTTCTCCAAAGTGAATTGTTCTTAAATCCT
Organism: Pachyramphus minor; assembly: GCA_013397135.1. Lineage (NCBI taxonomy): Eukaryota > Metazoa > Chordata > Aves > Passeriformes > Tyrannidae > Pachyramphus > Pachyramphus minor. The sequence goes on along the minus strand of VYXB01001951.1, from coordinate 1,145,780 downwards.
GACTGCTAGTACTATTTTATGCCTACATGTGGTGTTTAAAGAAAGCCACAACCTTGTACCCAAATCCTATTTCATCCTCCATGTCATACCAGTTCCCTGGAGAACGTGCTACTGCCTCAGATTCCTCTGTTTAGTGTTTTTAAAGGCACGAGTGGCCAGAATAAGTGAGGTCAGGCTCCAGTGACCCATCAGAAAGGACATGAAAGCAGGAGACAAATCTGGGTGATGCTCACTCATCTGTGTCAGCTCTTTAAAGAAAGAATTCCCCTTGTAAAACACAGGTACTTTCATTCTGTGAGAGCATTTGTAAGTTGGAACAAGAAGAAAAAAAAATCAGGAATAAAGAAACCCTGAAGGGGAAATAAATGGGTAAGACAGAAAACTTCCAATGACACTAACAGGCCCCCCACAAAATGTCTCAATCCTCTAGTTCAGAAACCTCTTCTTAACTACTAGAAGAAAATCAACTTTGCAGAGTAGCCCAAGCTCTACTTCATGAAGTTTAAAGCTGTTTAAAATGTTATCTGTGTCAGACTTGAAGAATGAAACGCTTGCAAAAACACATTACAGAATCACCTGGTACATAAAAAACCAAAATAGGGTATTTCTGAAAAAATTCCTGATTGTGCAGATCCCTCCAAATGAGGTATCATTTTGCCAAAGCCAAGTCTGAGTGATTGTCAAGAACACGTAACACACCTTGTATCACCGGTGATGCCTCCTTAGGGAAATGTAGGCATCTGTAGGTGGTGAAGCCATACCAATGCTTAGTGCTTCAAGTCTCACATTCAACAACCCCTTTCCTTGCTAATGAAGCTGTTTCAGCTATCTGTGCTGTTAGAAATCAATCAGTGCAGCAATTAGTAAGTCAGGTGCACCTGACATGCAGGCAGGCACATCTGAAGATAAGGCAGTACATGGATACTGAACGATCAGCTGTCCAAGGGTCTAAATGAGATGGGGTTTATCCCCAGGATACTGAGACAGCAACAGCTGAACACAAGTACATCACACAATTCAGTATCATCAGCCAAAACAGTTCGTAGTTTATGCTAATAAAGCATCCAGGGTGACTCGAGTTCAGGAAAGGCAGCACAAGCCACCACATCCAAAGGCACAGGCAAGTAGAAATAATCATTCACAACCAGCCAGCATAGCTGGAAGCCAAGAGGCAGGTAGGATTCCATGATGGATTAAGGCTATCGGGTAGCAGGGGTGGTGACCAAGCCAGTACACTAAAATAAGATACCAAGGCACCAAAAGAGATTTCAGCTCCTTACCCCTTAGCACCTGAGAAATGTGAAGTGCTGAACCCCCAGCAAGAGAATCCAAAGCTTTTTTTCCAAGTCTGAACCAAGGAGTGCCAAGAGGTTGGAGAAATTCTTGACTATTCCTTTTCAGGTCCGTGAGATCTGCTATCAAAGAATCTCAAAAATGGGAAAAGAGAAAAGACTGGGAGTAGATTTTCAGACCACAGCACAGGTTTTTCCCCCTCTTCCTTTCACTCCGGTTGACATCAGTATTTCCTACCTAGAGTAGCAATTAACTCTCTAAGCAGGACAGCTGCAGCAAAGACACTTTTTGTACTTTTAACTGTATTTGGCACAACTGTTTCTTGTATTTCTACAAGTTATTGAAGAAGCTACTTTTCTGATCACCAAAGAACATATCTCAAGCACCAGAACTGTTCAGACACTGTAGGCTAGAAAAGACAAATTTTCAAATAATCCCTTTTGATAGAAAGAGAAATACATTTCACGCTATCTTGCATTATCCATCCAATCCAAGTGATCAACCAAGTAGAGAGGTTTCATTTAAAAAGAGTTACGAGATTTTAGTATCTTGTGCAATACTGGATGTATGCTAGAAACCCATTACTACAAATGCTGTATCAAAGAGGATATGTTCTCATTATTTCAGCAGCTACCCAGTCTCAAATGAGCACAGTGATTAACTGGAGGTAATGTCAGCAGCTTTCTTTAACTTGACTGCAGATAGATACAGCTGATTGCTCACAGACGTGGACCTGAAACTAATCACCAGCTATAAAAAAAGCAATAAATATTGGTTCAATTCCTTCTATTTTTCAATGAAAAGCAACTTGTTTTTCTCTTACCATTCTAATTTAAGCTATTCCAGTTTCTGATGTCTCAAAAAAAGCCCATCAAACAATACATGTTAAAGTTAGAAAAAGCATCCCATTTAATTATGATGTTGTGGCAGTATGAGCTTCAAAACAGAAAGAGGAGTGACCTCAGGAGATGTTCATCTAAAATAAGATGAAAGTTGTCATAAGAATACATTCCAACTTCTAAAGATGTCTAATTTCTATGTAGGAATCAAATTTAGATTTAAAGTTCCTTGTGTTTAAATGACACTAAATAATCAGTCCCAAATTCTTGGGCTATAAAAAGCCTGTGGATCTGCCATCACCAGACCTGTGCCCAAATATTCTTCTTTGAGCAAGTTTTTGGTTATTTTAAACTCATCTTTCAGCGAAACATGACCCAACTGCTAGTAAAAAATTAACAGTTTTACTGTTTTATCACGGAGAATTCTCACATGGTCCAAACTTGCAGAAAGTTACTGAGATTTCTACGCTCTGTTCTAATACAAGTCGGGTTTTTGAAGTACAAACAAAGTCCCTTCGGTTGCAATTGTGCAAAGTGGAGAAAAATCCCACATTTTTCTGGGCTGGGAAAGAGTCTATGCATTCCTCAAATAACACTTCCACAGGAGCCAATTTTTTTTAACTTCACACAAAACCTTTCAGGCTGCCATCCACTCCACTCTTCTCCTTCCTCCCTACACGACAAGCAAGAAGTTCAAATTGTTTGCAAATGTACAACAGAAGCTTAGCACCAGCCAAGTATTTTAGAGGGCTTTTGCCAAAAGCTGCCCACAACACTAATAGAAACCTCAATCTGAAAATACCTTATGTTAAAAGACCTGACATCCTCTTCCTGGTGGTAACAGGAGTTCCAAAGAAGTCACTTTGGCTGCAAGAGTGGTCCTAAGACAAAAAACTCTTCATTTCCAGGCTGGGGCCTGGGGGGCCCCAGCAGGAATTTATTGTCCTAAGGGCATTCCTTGCTGCGGGCACACATGCTTGGAATTGAAAAATACCAGCACCAGGGTGAAACTGGGACTGAATAAGCTGAGTCACTGTTGCAGAGGTCCAAAGAATTCACCTATTAGACCTGCTGGTAGCCTCCACCACCATCCCAAGAACCCACTCCTCCAACTAGATTCACGTGGCATAGGAATTGCCAGCATTTGTGACAGCACAAAAATCAATTTCCACAATTCAGTCCGTTAAAATGAATATAGTTTTAAACAGTTTCATAGTGTGAACAGAGATTAATGTGAAAAATGCAAAAGTAACTAATAATTGAGAAAACACTACTTCCAACCCTCAAACCTCTCCCCCTTCCACACCCCAAAATACTAGGTTTGCAAGTGAATCCTCAAGCCTGGATTCCAGAGATAAGAAAGTTGAGCAAATGGATGAACATCACAAAATTAACTTGTTTGAAGACGGTAAAGTGAAAAAACCACAGGACTGAGGGAAGCATTTCTTTTTTTTCTTTGAATGCTACTATCTGAAAGCTGCCAAAACAGATAACACATGCCTTGCATTGGACAAATGATATCTAACATCCATTGAAGCTGGAGCTGTATAAACAAGTTTACAAAGTTTCCTGAAAGTTATAGAGACCAAAAGCACCCAAGGAACCTCAGAGAGTTTCAAACAGAGTATTGTGTTGCACTACTGCACACCCTAAATAGCATCTGCTATAAAACATAAGATGTCCCCTTAGTAAAGGATTTTCAAAAGCTAATCTACAGATCATATGCTTTTGTCTAAATCAGGCATGTTGTAACTGTGAGGTTTTGGATTTGGTGGGTTTATTTTGGGTTTTTTGTTGGGTTTTGCTTGTTTGGGTTTGGTTGGTTGGTTTGTTGATTTTTTTACCTGAATCCTGAGCTCACATGGATTTCTTACAAGAGGAGGTCAACACCTTTCTCTTGACTGACTGAAATGAAAACAGACTGTGAGTCAATGTAGCCATAAGTTTTTTCTCTCCTGATTAGTTTCTGCAATCAACTGAACAGCATCAAGAATCCCCTGCAGATTTAAACAAGAAACATCCATTTACAAGATGTAAACAATAACTTTTGATGCAATTGGGAACACAAAGATAATCACATACTTCTCTAAACTGAGTTGCATGGGATCTTATCCATCATTCTGGAGATCAGCATTGCCTTCCATCGATGTTTTAGTCACTGCAGCCATCTTAACCTTCCCTGTTATTCTTCCTGAAGTTCAGGCACTGTCTATCTTTTTAGGCACATTATATTTTTACTTCAAGTAGGTATTCGCATTACTCCTGTAGAAAAAGAGGGGGAAAGAGGTTCTGCAAAATTTCTTTTCCTGGAGCTCTCAGCAACCTTTTGTCTAGGTTTTTAAAGACTGCCTTAAATTAAAAAGTCCAGTCAGGCACTTATTTCCATTGTACTGGAGTCACTCAAATCACAGTCACACCAAACCCGTGGTTCATCTGAAACCTTGACTGTGCTCATCTTTCCCTCATCTTCATTTTGGAAACCCAGTGAACTGTATGATAAACAGTTTAAATAAACAAGTTTTAAATGAGTTCTCTTATGGATCAACCTGACATGGGGCCAACATTACACATGATGATGCACCAATATCCTTCCTGTCCACATCATTTCTTCCTCCCTCTGATTTAATAACTTTAATAGCATTAATGACATAGTCTAGTTAAGTCAGTCAACAACAGAAAAGCAATAGAGCCAGCATTATTATGTGTTTTATCAATAATTAAATATTTTCATTTGTGAGGGAGCCACCCTTACCCCACTGTCATCCATATGCATCTACCTCAGCACTGAGCTGCTCACAGAGCAAGAGCTTAACAATTAGCACAGGGTCACAGCATGGTAATGGATTTTACTGCGTTCTACATATATTGGTCTTCGGAAAGATTAATGGCTGAAAACTGCATTAATTCATCATCCTAACAAGCCTGATTGTTTCTCTAAAGGAAATGCAAGAAAGCCAGTCCTTGCCTACAGCTGGAGAATGTGTGCTGTCTTCCACATACCTCTCTGTATTGTTCATGTATCCCTGGTTACTGAACGGCCACAACACACGGCTCGCTCCAGAATCCTGCAGACTTCAACAGCAGTGTTTTTCCTAGGAACACTCTGCCTTTGTGACAAATGTCATCAGGGACTTCCCTATTCCAGGATGACAAAAGGAAAAAAAAGCAACAGAAATATAACCCACTAGTGGCGATGGTACAGTGTTCAGGCCTCAGATCTGATTTGCTTGTAAAGCTCATCAATTCCAATGGGACCAGTTCTGTTTCTCCCTGTAGAGCATTCAAGACTCCAAATGATCATTGCTTCCAGACACAGTAACAGAAAATTACTGTTAGGTTCAATTTTAGGTTTATTTTCAGTTTACAGCTGTATCAACAAGGCAGTATCTCTTCACTCAGAACCGAAAGGAAACCTCCCAACAAGCACTTCCAAAAGACGTGCTTGACACTACAGCTAATTTATAACAGACACTAAAAGTCCACTTGGGCGAATCCAAACAAACTCTGTGGTGCCAATGTGCTTTTCTTTCAGCATGCTGTGACAAAGCACAGGTGAAGCCACTTACCACCCAAGTCTAATAGAAGTTTACTCCACTGCTCTGTGAAAATCCTTGAGCAGACAAACTCTTGCAGCATTACCATCAAGACAAACCATCAGATACAACTTCTCCCAAGAAGCTGGTTTCTCTACTCCTGACTTTATGGCTGTCATTAGATTAAAAGCTTCTCTTCTACTGGGAAGAAATCCAGATTCTGTTATTCTTGCTTTCTGCTAAAGACATTTCACCCCTTCTGAATGGAATCTGATGTTAAAATGGGAAGAGACTCAGGTTGACTACTCTTCAAAATACACTTCAACAAATTACCGCCTCCTTTTATCATTGCTTCAACTTACCTTCTTTAATAAAATTAACTCATCTTAGCTCACCTTTCTGACATTAAATGTTGCAAAAGGTCTACACAGCAGCCTTATCTACTTGTTCACCTCAGAGAAGCCACCTGCAACAGAGATGTCAGAAGCTGCCTGCAGTTTGAATTTCAAATGCCACCCATATCAGCTTACATCAATCACAGGAAAATATAGATCTGTTTGCTTCACAGGGAAAAAAAAATTTGCCTTTGCAGCTGTAAAAGATGTTTCTAAAAAACTGTCTCTATTGATTTTAACAAAAGAACACCAACAAACCAAATCCCACATTAACCCTTGGGAGAAAGTCCTGTGTGAAGTCTTTTGGCCCTTCAGATTTTTATCTGCAAAATAAAAAGATCCATGTCCACTGCCCATGCATCATCATCTGACCTATCACTGCATTTTGTTCCTTTTTTTTTTGCTGTTGTTGTTTTCTAATATTTTTAACAGTCACACCAACTGTCCAAAAGCATTTAAGGAGAAGCCTTCATTTCTCTTCTCAGTCATCTCTTCTCCCAGGGAACAAGTGACAGGATGGGAGAAAATGGTCTCAAGTTGTTCCAGAGGAGGTTTAGATTAGTTAATAGGAAAAATTTCTTCACTGAAAGGGTGGTCAGGCATTGGAACAGGCTGCCCAGGGAAACTGTGGAATCACCATCAGTGGAAGTGTTCAAAGAAACGTGTGGCTGTTGCACTTGGGGACACTGTTTAGTGGTGACCATGGCAGTTGGACTCTATGACCTTAGAGGTCTTTTCCAACCTTAATGATTCTGGGATTCTAGCCAGGTGTTGTGTATTTGTCATTATACCTACTTGCCCTGGAGCACACAGGGATGCCTTAGAAGTCACATAATTAGAACAGTTAATGAATCATTTTAACATTGCAAGTCCTTAAGGGTCCTGGAAACTACCAGGTTTTATGAATTTCCAACTAGGTATGAGGAAGTAATGGGAAAAAAAAAATCTAGATGATTAAAGTTTCTTCCACAGAATAGATTTACTCATTATAAGAAATCACACTTCCAAGATATTCAAATGAAGTGCCAGTATCACCAGGGAACGCTCCAACACATTTTCATACACAAACCACAAGAACAGAGAGAAGCCAGAAAGATTTTTTTTTTTTAAATCCTCAAGCTTCTACTCAGATAAAGTTCTTAATGCCACATTGCTGATTAAAGCTAAATACAGAGTTCAAATCAAACGAACATCACCTCTCCCCCAACAGGAAATGCTTGAAAGATATAAAGTGGAACCTTAAACACGTTAAATATGAAAAATTAAAATGCTAATACACAGTGAAATGTCTGACATTCCGTCAGACCTATGGCAGGCAAGGAGATACAAAACCTAGAGGTCTCACACCACTGGCAACAAGCAACACAGAGCATGAAGCAAAGGAGGACAAAACTCCTTCCTGCTATCTCTAATCACCAGATCCACGCTCTCTGCCAGCACCAACAGCTAGGGAAAATTAAAATGAAGTTCATTATAAGTAAATTTTGACACCATAACCAGCCACAGCAGTGGATCGTGGGATGAGGTGTAATCTGGCTGTTATTGAGAGACCCTATTCACAGCTGGAACAGGAATTCTATTCTAATGACCAGCTCACAAAAGAAAATTAGTCCAATTGCTACATTGAAAGGATAATTTCAAGGGGAAAAAAAAAAAAACCACAAAGGGGAAAGTTTGGGAGAGTGAAGCTCAAGCTACACATAAAACATTAGTGGCTTAACTGAATGAGTGCCACAGAAGATGACTGTGAAGCAAAAAAAAAATTAAAGAAGAGAACAAGCTGCAAGTCACTCAGAACCCACCAGCAAGTCTCCTTGTGCTTCTCAATCATGACAAAATTCACAATCCATTTTCTACAGCCTTAGTCTACACCGTTCATGGTTTCCAGGAGAATATACGTGTTCCCGTTCAGCAGCTGCCCCTCACGGGCAACGGGCTGAGGGTGACAACTGTCGAACAAGGCACAGGCCAAACCCTGCCTTGGTCAATACTACAGTCATGTCCAGACTTGCAACACTTTCAAAACATTCCGTGAAATTCCACAAAAAAAGACACAAGAAATAGCCCACCCACCAAACTGGCTGATTTACCCTCAGTGGCAAGGCAGGACGGACCTTACTCCCAGACCTGAGAGGGCTGGCAGATAAGCAAGTCGAGATACCTTTAAGTTAGTCTGTTTTAACAATATTAAGGAAACAATGTCACATATCAACAATACAGTGGAGAGCAGTGAAGGCTCTGAGCTTACTCACATTATCTTACTTTCCTCTGTAAGAAACTGAGTCACAGTTCCAACAACTTTACAAGATTTAATGAGCACAAGGAGTGGAACAACTGAGGACCATCAGTCTTGGTTTTCCCCCTTTCCAAGCACCATGCCTTCTGCAGGAATTCATTCCTTGCCCAGAAAGCAAACGACAGTTTTCTGCTTCTTCCTCTTCCTCCCTCTACTCCCTGGCAGTTGCACATAATCCAAGGTCAAATGCTTGCACTGAAGTTTTACAGAATATACAGGTCTCTTCAGTTACCAGATACTAAATTAGCTACCCAAAAAATATAAAAGAAATACTGTAATCTATAAAAGTAAGACACAGCCAGACTCAAAATCAGCTTGTCAAAGAATCAGACACCAAATCCTATTCCAGATATAAACCTCCTCTCTGTGCATGAAGGAGAAAGCTGTAACAAAAATAAAACTACAAGAAAAAGCTATTACACAAAATCTGCCTTTAAAAATGATCCGATATCACAACTGCTACTTGTACTTTGTGAATGTAACCGATTTGACAGGAGCAGTAACTGGAAACAGATTGTAGTAGACACATTGACGTATTCCTACTCTTGATTTAACAGGGAAGCCTGACTTTCTACTGGTTTTCTAACTTGAAATAAAACAACAATGAAAGAGGAGAGACAAGAACCTCACTGTGCACAAAAAGGAGGCCACAGCTAATAGCAACCTCTTCAGTTCTTCCACTGGCTCTTTCTGGACAGGGACAGCAGCATTTCCACAGAATGAATTCCAAAGCCACTAGATGAAAGTTTGTGCTATTCATTTATTTATTTCATTATTTAACAGGCCACCACTGAAACTTTACGACTTGCATGAACTTCAATTCAACCTGGGAAAATTAGGGTTTTCAAAATAATTTTAAATGCTTAAGTGCAGAACATGTGAAAAAAACCATCCAAACCAACCAGTTGTTCTAAAAGCTATTTATTTTTATATTAATAAGATTATATTGGCTGATATAAAATACTTACTATGCACAGAAATACACTTTGGATTAATAAAAAGCAGTATTAAAGAGAAAGCTAAAAGACTACCTTTGAAATAGAGCTACCTAAATAAATGCTATGTGGGTGAGAGTATCTGGTGAATTAAAAACGCAGAAATGTATGGGGAGAGAAGACACAACCTGACTAGCTTACCTAGAGCACAAAAGGCAACTGGAATACCTAACATGTTGCTAATTTCCTATATATCTGCACTTTTGGGATAAATATGCTGCTTAATAAGACAGATATCACAGTCTCCCTGCAGGTTTTGCATTCAGACTGTTAATACACGTCTGCAAACCAAAACCCCTCTCTTCTTGACAAGAAAAGTGTTCTGAAAACCCACATCCACCGAGGATGACCTTTACTTCTTCGTGAAGGTAAACTTTGCCCTGCATATGGAACTGTGTGCAATGCAGCTTTCCAGCACACGTAACCCAGTTGAAACACAAGAGCAAATATTCCAAGAGACGGAACAACGTCTCTGTTGGAAAAAAAAAAAAAAAACAAACCAAAAAAACCCCAAAACGAAATAACAAATTATTCCCATTATCCTGTTGACAACAAAGCCTGTCTGTTCAGGTAGGCCTGCTTCAGAGCTGTCGCTTATCCCCTCCTCACCAGTTTAATTCCGCAGCAGCAGCATAATCCTCCTGCTTTGATCAGCTGCAAAACTGCTTGTTTTAAACAGACGGATGCACGGAGCCATCACAGCCTCAGTCAGTCACATCCCTGCAGCCTTCCTCAGCCTGGAAATGAGCACCAAGCAGCACTTCCTTAATTACAGATATTTGTAAATAAATAGATGTACAGCACGCTTATTAAATAGGCCACTTTTTATTAGGATCTGAGCAGATAATTTTTCTCCCACGCACTGAAGGAAAGCCCAGAAGATGAATTTAAGGTCTCTCCTGCCTCTTCTCAGAAACAGCCACAGGCTTTGCAACCCAACTGGGAACCAGCACCGAATAAAACACAATGAACTGGCTCTTGGATGGCACACTCCCTGCTTTGTTTAGATTTCAAAGAGACACTTGAGCCTTTGTTTTCAGTTCAAATAACCTCTTGTCACCCTCCAACACGGGAAACTGAATATCTAGATAAATCAACTTTCAAATGAAGATCACAGCAACGTTATGCAAACCAGAAAGAATTAGTGCTGCATCATCCAAGTGCAAAGGAGCTCCACTCACTTCCAGCACAGCAGAGCTGAAGTCTAACTAAGAAAACAGAAGCAGGACTAAGTATTAAAAAATATCATCAATGTAAGGGTAAATACAGAGCAATGACCCAAACCAAATCTGTATCCAACATTTTAAATAGAGAAGTTGTACACTCTGACCACACACAACACTCAAGAAATGAAGCATTGCACATGAAGCACTTCCTTATTTTTGTTAATTTCTGTAAACAAACTTAAAATTGAAAACCAGAGAATGAGACAACAGCAGTTCTCAAGCAGTACAAGATGCCTAGCCAAAGGGCTGGAAAAAGTAAACACAAGAATGGGATGAAAACACACAGCGGCAGTTTTCTCCCACGCGTGAGAGTGAAATATTTTCATCTGAAAAAAACCCAATTAACTAAAATAATACCACCTCTTTATGCTACAGTTACAAGCTACTCCTCTACTCCTAAAAGGTGAAAAAAACCTGTACTGAAATCAGACAGTATTCTGAGAGGTTTGGGCTTTATTTCCTCTGTTCAAAAACCTCACAAAAGCAAAACCACGTGAGGATTGCAAGGTCTGATGAATATTTGCAAGAGAACTTAAGGAAGTTGTGGTATTTAACACTATGTTTAAACTTCTTCCCCTCTCTCTCTCTCTTTTTTTTTTTTTAGATTTAGATTATTTTAAGTGTATATCCTGTAGTTGGTATAAAGGGATGATACAGCAACATTACAGCACCAGAAGCTGAACACTTCCATTCTTCAGGCTACACTTTGCCAAAAACTGTTTTCAAACTCCAACATGATCTTGCTGAAGTAACTGCAAAACATTCAGAGAAAAGAGTGCAAATGTAAAAAGTTTCACATAAGTCCCATCTTCTTGCAATATACAGAATAAATCCCCCTGCAATATTTTAATTTTGCACCTCCAGCACAATTCAGTATAGGAGTTGATGAAAATCAAGCCCTTTGGGTACTAGAACATTAAGGCAAACTGGAAGGCAGAATTTGAAAGGTTTTGGCATTGTTACTCTGTATTTAAAGAAAAAAATAAATTCAAAAGTCCACAGTATCAACTTGAAGATCTTGTGCCATTTCCCCTTACTACTGCAGAGAACCACTCATTTATCTGCTACTGCACATGGTGTTTGTCCAGCAAAAGTAACAGAAAAATTGAGAGTTTGGCTAAGAGCCATAACAGCAACTCTCCAAAGGATCAGCACAGGTGGAAGTTATGCTGGGAAAATTCATAAATCGGGAAAAGAATAACAACACAAGTCTTTGTTATCCACTCCGAAAGAGTAAAACTGTGCAGGCAAGTGAAAATCTCAAACAGACGTTGAACTAATTACGTACAGAAGAGCACATAATGCTGTAATTTCTCTTCCTTGAGATAAAGCTTCCAAACTTCTCAGAAAATAATTATCACACATGAGACCAGCCACCATGAGCAACATGCTACTGTTGAATGCTAACAAGAGAGATAAAAAACCAAAACAAGATGAAAATTTCAGCCAAGGTCATAAGAAGGTGATGGAGCAGAAACATCTCTTCCCAAACTCACCCCACTGTGACCCATATACCTCAATAACCACAAAATCACTCCCAAAATGGATGGAGGTGGCAAAACCCTCTGGCATGCCCTGCTGACCACGTGAAAAGGATTCAATTAAATTGCCTCACAACACTATAAAGTTGTAACAATTAATGTCTGTGGCCTTTAGATTCAAAATATCCAGTTATCATATTTATGTAGGTTTGGTAAAGAGAACAAAGCCTTTAAGCACACACCCTATGAAGGACTCGTGTTACTACTGAAATACCAAACTAAAGGATTTGGCATCTGAGCCTGAATATATCAGCAAGAGTGGGAGGAACCTTCTTAGCTGGCCAGAGTTCCTGCATCAGCAATTCCTGACTGACAGCTGGGCTGTACCAGCCTCCCTCTCCATGCCCCCTGGGGAAATGAATTCCCTGCCTGATGACTAATTCATTACTCGGATTTGTGCTTAGGCAAGTCCAAGCCCAGATCAGGCACCTTCCAGGGCTGAATTCCTCCTCACAGGAAAGCAAGTGGGTGCACATCTGCTCCATCTAGAACACTGCATTAGCATCCAGCCACATCAACCCCGCTCCATCCACTGGGAACAAAAGCTGGAATTGAATCTGTAGGAGCTGCCTGAAAGCAGAAGAAACTGAAAGGGAAATTGCTACAGATCAATTCTAGCTGAGCTGCATTTGGATCTCTAAAACAGGAGGGGAAGATCTGAAAGCTCTTCTGTCAGTACTTTTGGAGCCTTTAGCTCAAAGTCCTATTATGCACTGACAGTAGCAAACTAATCTTGCCATTTAAGAAGACATGGGTGCAGCTAACACCAGAGCCAAAGGCACCAGCTGGGGGAGAGCAGTGTCCACATGTACAAGGAAACATAAGCCAGGTGCCAGGAGCAGGCTGGCAAGCTCTGCTCCAGGGCACCAGGGCCGAGTCCTGACCAGCTCTGGCAGGTTGGCTGCACACAGCCAACCTTCTTCTCCCTTCACTCTCCTTCCTGGTCCTTCCCTTTCCAAGGCCTCACCACAGACACGACATCTGCTGAAGAGAACAGCAGTAAAGCCGTGGCAGGCTCCCTGTTGCTGATATATTGCTGAAGCTCACACCTGATACACGGGGTGTTTTTGCATGATGTGAAGTGCTGACCAGAACCAGCAGTCACCTTACAGCAGGATCAACACAGCAGATGGGGCTGATCAGGTGTGGCCAGCCCTACAAGCTCAGCATCCTGTCTCTACCCCCTCTGCCTTCAACTGCTCCAAATTTCATTCACAATCCACATTTTACTGACTTATCCTCTGAAACCTGAAGTTTCAATAAACAAGTGCTATTGATGTCCTATTAATTAATCCCACACCATAAATGAATGCTGTTTGTCACCAGCATCACCTACAGTACCCCAAATCCACAAATGCAGCCTCTATATACACAATTATCACCTGTGACCGTTGATTTAATCCAGTTTCAGACAAGCAAAAGGTACTGATTTTTTTCCCTTTCCTTCACCCTCTCTGGGAAGATTTCTTGCCTCAACTGCAATCTCTTAAAGGCTTCACAAGCATATGAAACTTCCAAGAGATGTGTTTGTTCACCAGGGTCCAAGCAGAACCAAGCCTTGACCCAGACTTTTAATGGAGAAGTGTGTTCTCCTGGGGCTGGGCAGGGGAGGTATTGAACTTCTGCCTTGGACTGCTGCAGAGCTCAAGGACCATTTGGCATAGACAAAAAACTATGAACTACATAGAATGCTGTATCAGGCTTTCAGATTATTTATCTCTGCTTTCTAACTGCTACTTCTGATTAGGAAAAACAAATTCACAGCAAAACAGTGAAGTACAAGGCAAATTCCATTCAGCTATTTATAGAATTCACCTTATAGGTCCATCAGCCAATTCTGGTCATTATTACCTCATTTTACTGCCTTGCCTGTGACTCACTCCTACAGCTGTGCCCATTAGGGACTTGCCTTTAAAAAGCATACCTGGGTTCACTGTTAGCAACAACATGGTCAGTGCTGCTGGTGCTCTGGCATACAGACCATGCAGAAATTAATAATCAGCTCATATAAATGATCAGCTACAATAGGAGAGGATGAAAATAAAAATGGAGTTTTAGACCAACAATGCCCATTTTTCCCCTATAACTGACAACAAGACAGGTTGGCACTGAAGTCTCCGTCTCAGCAGAGCTGCGTGGGGATGGGATCCCAGCAAGGCAACTCCAGAATATCAGCCTTGGCCACATGTCAGAACAAGTCTGCAACTGTGGGACAAGATAGATCCCGAGTTAACAGCTCACCCGAGCTGATCTCCTCAGCCTCTCTGCACTTTGCCCCACAAAGACATTAGGAGCATTTATAAAAGCATGCAAAGCAATTACAGTAAAAACAAAACCAGGGTTATAAACACAGTCTGGATGCCAAATTTGCCTCTTTTTTTCTATTTAGAGCTCATATTCCAGCACGAAAGAAATTCTCACACACACACCCCCCCCCCAAAATGTGTGCCCGGGGCTACACAGCACATGCAAAATAAATTGCATTTATATTGGTATGTTATGGCATGCAATTCCCTTCTTCCCAATCACTGCATTGCCTCTCTTGTTAAGTCAAATAGCCTGTCAGCTTCTCATCAAGAAGTAGAAATTGCTTTTCCATCTCCTAGGAGATAAACAAGGCTTCCCCCTTGCAGAGGGGAAGTTGAGCTGCTGAGTACACAATGCAAGAAGAGTCAGTGCCCACAAACCAGCTTTGCACCATCCCAGTGGCGCCTGTGCTCACTGTGATGCCAGTCACCATCTTGGACAGAACAGAAACTACTTTAAAAAGTAAATTTGTGTCTTTTCATGCAGTTTTCTTTGTTATTTTTAGCTGGACATACACAGCCCTGACTCACAGTGCTACAGCCTTACAGCTAAGGAGCTTTAGGCACTCCTGTCATACCACTTATTAGTAAAATATCCTTTATACCTCTCCACCATGGTTTTCCCCTTCTCAATTCACAGAGGAACTGATCCATAGGATCAGACTTTTACATTTAGGCTGTAGTAATTCAGGGGAAAAAGGTTACCACACTCTACAGAAGCAGCATAAAACAACCTAAAATATATTAACTACATGGCACTATAATAAATGAAATAATATATATATTTTAAACTCATTTAAGCGGGGCTTTGTAAAACTAAGACACTGTAATTCTGCAG
The DNA here is from genome assembly GCA_013397135.1 of Pachyramphus minor. NCBI lineage: Eukaryota > Metazoa > Chordata > Aves > Passeriformes > Tyrannidae > Pachyramphus > Pachyramphus minor. Next base: position 1,130,518 of record VYXB01001951.1, on the reverse strand, counting down.
TTTTACACTGTAACTAAAATTAAATGTTATGTACCTACAAAAAGCACAATTACATTTTAAAATTAATTCATTATCTCCTTTTACTAAAAGGGGGTCAGGCTGCAAGGCTATAGATACATTGCAAAAAAAACCCCACTGGTGAAATAGGCAATTAGCTTTCATTTTTACTTCAGGAATCAGGAAAAAGACACATTTCACCACATTGTTGCTAATTTTAAAATTGCTTCAAAGGACGGACCTTCTCATGTTGAGAGACCATTGCTGCAACAGCCTCTGCATGGTGAGGCCTTACAGAACACTAAGGGAACACAACTTAAAGGACCTCTCTAGAAGGATGGACAACCTCTGCTCCTCCACCATGTCACACAGAGATGTCACCACTCCTTCAGCATTGGCAGGTTGGCCATTTTCCTCAGGCAGCTTACAAGCAGCCTCGATGTAGAAGAATGAGATACCCTTCCAGAGATACTCTGCTCATTCCCTTGCCCACAGCATGCATTTTTAATCAGAGAAACCAATCAAACTTAATTCATATTGCATTATTCACCAAGTAGCTCCAGTCTCATCCAAAAATCTTAATTGTCTAATAATTCACATCCCCTGTATCAAACACAGTGCCAGAGGCTGCCTCCAACACACACACTAAATCTTGCTGTTAAAGATGTCTAGTGCAGGTTTTGGTGGGTTTTTTTAAACAAAGCAATAAATACTGGCCTCTTGTATATACATGTGCAGTGCTCTTCATGTCTAGAGCCACTGTGCTGTTTGATGTCTCACTGCTGTCTCAGGAGTGCTTTGATGAGGGCACAGCTGGCTGTCAATCTTCCAGCTTTGCCAACCTTCTCCTTTCCAGTCCTTAAGTTTTGACCATTAACATGAGACCTGGCACACTCCAGTTAAATTACAAGTGCTGTTAATTCCTCTAACTGCTAAAGAGGTAACAGACTGGCATTTTAATGTACGGGAAAGGAAAGGCAGGAAGGAAAAGAGGAAACAAAAAGGCACAGCTGAGCACTTCTGATGTCGCTATTACCCTATACATGTCACTAAAGAATCATCTGCAGCCCTTCCACAGTAGATCTGCAGACTTGCCAAAAACCTGCCTCTAGGTGCAAACCTTTCATATGTGCCAGCCTTGACTACCAGTTTCCATGTTACCTCCTGAGCTACACCCGGCTCTTGGATCATCCCGGGTTTAACAGCTCTTAGTCCTCAATACCAAAGAATGCTTAAGAAAAAAAGGACAACACTGCAAAGCAATGATGGAGGGCCTAGAGGGGAAGCCATATGAGGAGTGGTTGATGTCACTTGGTTTATTCAGCCTGGAGAAGAGGTGACTCATCACAGTCTAGAACTTCCTCATGAGGGGAATCAGAGGGGCAAGCACTGATCTCCACACTCTCTGATGACCAGCAATAGAACCCGAGGGAATAGCATGAAGCTGTGCCAGGAGAGGTTAGGCTGGATATCAGGAAAAGGTTCTTCACCCAGAGGGTTGTTGGACAGGCTCCCTGAGGAGCCTGTTCCAGCACCAAATCTGGTCACATCACCAAATCTGACAGAGCTCAAGAAGCATTTGGACAATGCTCTCAGGCACACGGTGGGATTCTTGGGGCTGTTCTGTGCAGGGCCAGGAGTTGGACTTTGATGATCCTTGTGGGTCCCTTCCAACTCAGGAGATTCTGGTTCAATTAACTGCCCACTCCTAAGCCTGGAGTCTGTGCTCTCTGGTACCCTTAGGATTTGAGTTCTTCACACAACATGAATGCCTTAAAGCAATCTGAGCTGCTGAGGAAGTTACCCAGAACACTCCAGAAGACAGAGGAAAAGGCAAAAGGCTTGCTCAGCAGCAACAGGAGCTCCCCAGCCTGTGCACACAGATGAAGTGGTGGGTGTATCAGCCACGAGCTGGCCATGGGGCAAATGGAAAGGGTGAGGAAGTGCAGCATTCCCACCAGCCACAATCACAAGCTTCCTTTAGAAAGAAGTGATCTACCCAATCAACCTGCTAAACCACCTACCCCCACAACCTTCTTGGTTACCCTGCATGGCCCCACTCCACCCCCAGAGCCTCAGGGAATCTCCCATTGGCTCCAGGGGTATTATCCCACAGACCTTCTGGAGCAAGTGGTTTTTAAAAACTGAAAGAGTTCACAGCCACAAAAACCCCCCAAAAATAAATGAAAGTGCAGCCCACAGGAACCAGCACCCACAGCCAAGCCAGGACCCTGAGCACACCAGTTCCTGAATGTACTCTTAGGCCACAACCTGAGGATGTGTGGTCTATGGGACAGTAATAACATCAAAACTTGTATTCATCAGTTGTTTCCACAATCAATACTCATCACCGTATGCACGGCCTGTTGCGTTAGAACAAGGGGTAACGAATTTAAACTGAAAGAGAGGAGGTTTAGATTAGATATTAGGAAGAAATTCTTTACTGTGAGGGTGGTGAGGCACAGGTTGCCTAGAGAAGCTGTGACTGCCCCATCCCTGGAAGTGTCCAAGGCCAGGTTGGATGGGGCTTGGAGCAACTTGGGATAGTGGAAGGTGTCCCTGCCCAGGGCAGGGGAGTCGCACTAGATGACCTTTAAAGGACCCTTCCAACCCAAACCATTCTGTGATTCTATTCTGTGACTGCAGCTCTGTACCTACCCTGACCTTTATTCCACATCCACATTACACGAATTACTGGTTAAGCAGAATTCACTTAGTGCTCAACACCTTCAAGGAAGATACTGTACCAACAGCGTAGGTGGGTCTGCACGACTCTGAGGGCACAGAAAGTGGCCTGGGGTGGTACAAAGCACTCCCCAGTCAGTCTCTGTGCTGACTTGCTGAGAGCACGGAACTACTTCTGACAGCAAAATGACTTTTACATGAACACACAGCACACCACATTTTCATACAGGCATCTGTGCTCCAAATATTTTAGTGAACTTCCAGCTGTTCTCTCACACTACTTTGCACCCTACTCCAACCACATGCACTGTTTACCTTGCAAATTTTTTTGCCCCAGGCAAAGAGAAACCAGACATCATCTCCTTCTCTAAAGGCTGGTGCTCAGCCAAGTTCTCCTCCTGTCCACTGTTTGCACTCCCTGGAAGCTCACGTTTTCCACAAGCCCAATAACCTATTTTTCTACAGCTAATCCAATACCTGGCATCAGGTCTCTGACTGAGAAGAGGATTGTCATGGGATTATATATATTTTTTTTCGAGTTTACAAACTAGTTACAGAGGCCTCTCTAACTGAATTACAGCCTGCACAGCATCTGGGGTGTAGGACACCAACCCCTGTGCCCTTTATGGGTGTGCAACAACATTGTGAAATAAAGACAAAGCATTAAGCTGCTTGTGGGCTGCTCCTCATGTGCAGCAGTTCTGCTGAAGACTCCTTTAAGCCTTAAGCATTCCCATGTAAACAAAACCTCAACCCCCTACACAGTAAGATTGTGCAATTGGAAATAAATGTTTATTTTGAAATAAAAAGAAGATGTGCATATACACAGACAAACCATAAGCCTTTGATCAACCCCACAAAGCATGTCTGTGTATAACAAAAACTGTCAGGCTCATAAATTCCTCTGGGGAAAAAAAATTATTTCCCACACCCTGCTTATTCACCAAGATTATTTATCACTCTAAAGAATCCTATTTTATTCATTCAGTAACACAAATAAATCCAAACTAGAGATTTGTAGCTGCCAGTTCACATGGCAAGTGCATTACAAATGAAAGCAGAAAGCAGCGCTGACACTCTCAGGATGCCCAAAACTTGCACCTCTTGCTTTTCAAATCCATCACAAGTAAATAGGTGACCACACAGATTACATGTTCCAGCAGAGGATCTCCATTACCACTAAAGCTTTTGCCTTACCAACCAAATATTATTTTAACATCACATTTGGGTTTGAATTTCACTCTAAAGCACCTCTACTTCCCAATCCCACAACTGTTACACCATTCCACCCCCACACAACCAGTGTGATCCTCATTTAAAAGGTGCCACTGGAATTCAGGATTGGGGTTAAGTGGAATAAGTAATCTCTATAATAAGAGGATACAACAGAATGCTCCTGTACCACCTGATATTACAACAACAACAACATTTGTTTATGCAACTATTAACACGAGGTTAAATTTCAATATCTGAAAGGCAAATATTCTAGGAAACAATATTTAGGGTGGACCCCGTCCATTCAAGCAGATAATCAGAATGAATAATTTAGAGCAGCACTTTCATCTCCGCTGCAGCTGAGAAGAGCTGCATCGTAAGGAGCTTGGGGAGATGCCGACACATCTGCTCACCAAGTGGAATAATCGGGAGGACTCCAAGCAAGAGTGGTCCAGTAACCTCTTTTACTTAGGTGACAAGTGGGACAGGAAGCAGTGGGAAAACAAGCAGTGCAAAAAAAAACCCAACAACAACAACAAAAAAAAATCAACCTGCTCCCAGTGAGGTCAGCATTTCACTTTCTGCCTCGGAGGAAAAGAGAGTTAAGCTGGGTTTTTGCCTCTACATTGTCACAGATTCCTCCTAAAGGTATCTCAGGGTCAAGGAAAGGATGCCTAGCACACATGCAGGCCCTTACTGCCGTGCCATGAGGACTCAGGAGGCGTGAATAACATCGTGAAGGCAGCATCAATTCATCCTGATTGATCCAGTAACAGTAAACAGCGCGTAACAAACAGCTAACAAAGCAAACACGCTTCAAAGAACTCTCCAGAAACCCAAGCAAGTCTCATCCTACAGCTGGGAATTGAGCTTCATTTGATACTTTTTGCAGTGATGTGTACGGGACTGAATTAACAGACTAAACACTAATTTGGTACAGATGTTGCTCAGGTGGAAGTATGGTGCAGGTTTCATCGGGGGAATGCCTTGTAAAAAGATGGTGAGCATCTGGAGGAGTAACACTGGCATATAAATACTGTCATTACAAAGTAGACAGATGGGGGGAAAATGTATCTTTGAACAGATTAAAGAAATCTATGTGCACAGGTAGGAACTGCCAATAAAGGCATGTTACAGTCTGGAATAACTCTGGTGAAACACAGGGGGCCACAGCACCTCGCAGTAGTGTCAGGGGACAGCTACAAACAACCTCCTCCCATCATACAGCCTTGGTAGGTTTTGCTTATCCACATCTGCAAGGTTTTTGTTAACATCACAGTGTCTTTATTAGCTGAATGTAGGGAAAAGCAGATGGGCACAGGGATGATTCCGTGTAGCACAACGAGAAGGGTCACCACACAAGCGCATAACAAATTGCACGATTTAGAGCCAAGATCCTCTTCCCAGCAGCACTTTGCCCACCAAGGCAGTACAAGGACCATGACTCGTAGAGTTTAAGAGCCATTCTAAAGTCAGCTTTGTTTCCCCAACCACAAGCAGGAGATTCCTAAATACAAACAAAACGAAAGCTATCCATGATGGATAGTTCACCTATTACCTGCCTTGCCTATTCCTTACAACACACCTTGGTTGTTTAGCACTTCTTTTGTTGTTGTTTTAAAGAGTTTCCAAAATAGTTTCAGCATACTTCTAAGCCATACAAAGTATTTATGTATGTACACAAATTTTACTGGCTGACATAGTAAGTGTCCTGCAGCAGAAATCTAAGAAATTCATTCACAAATCCCAGATTACACATCCAGCTGAGCAGAATAAGAACAAGGAATATCCTCAGCTTTGCTATACAAAACTCCCTCTTCTTCACAGCCCATTACATTAAGATTAGCTTTACAACTCATGCAAGGTAAATCAAAGCCAGCTATGCAGGTCTGCAGCATGCCTGTGATCAACTAGATCAATTAGAAAATGGATTTTAGTTAGACCAGTCTAAAATGAGATTACATCAGGCTCACAATGGGAAGCTGGGTTTTAGTAGCACAGCCCTCTACTTTCTGTGCTAAGCTCAAAATAACACAGAAGTATCCATTGCAAAATCCATATTAAACTGAAAACATTCAGGTCAACAACCAGCCCCTGACAATAGCTGCTACATTGCCTCCCAAAGTTCATGGAACTTGCTCCATCTCCTCTGACAGGGGCTTAAGCTGTGGTTTGAGCACAGTTTGTGCGCAGTCACACACTAAACCTGGCCTAAAGCTTCTGTGAACAAAGTCAGACGGGCTTAAAGGAGAAGGATGTAAGCAACAGGGATGGAGAAATGGTCTTGATCGGTTTCCAACACAAAAGGTGAAGGAATTAGACTAACTGCTCTCCACTTAAGGGCAGGTCAGGCAGACAGAGTTAAACATGAGTGGTTCAAAAAAAGTTTGGATTGCTTTGTTCTCTACAGTACAGAGGAAAAGACCCAATTCCCCCCCCCCCCCAAAAAAAAATGAACAGAACACTGTTCTACTGATGAAAACTGTCTTAAGTCATTGCTTTCCTTTTGTTAAAGTTTTTAAAGCATCAAAAGGAGGAAGAAGCACAAGTTAAAATTCTCACGGTGCTTAAAAGAGCATAAATATAATATTCTACCCTTTTACTCTTCACATCCTCTTGCTTTGCCAAATATGTTTACACCCAAACATAACAGCACATTAGAGAACATTGCTATATCACAAGCATTGAAAATAATAAAAGCAAGATGCTGAATTACAACCCTTTATCAATTTGGGCCCACCTTGAAATCCTACGTATCCCCAAGCAAAACCCAGTAAGTCACATTCCAGCATCAGACTACTAAACTTTATTAGGACAGACACCATTTGCTCACGTTGTCAATAATAAGCCAATGGACAGAAGAGAGAAAAAAAGAAGTCTGGTAATTGCTCCAATCTTCCATATAAATAATGCTGGATTTTCAATAAAATCAGTAAGTTGTCTTCAAAAGTTAATATAGTCAGTATAGTCTACACAAAAATAAGAGTTCCTCTTAGATCGAAAATTGGTTTTATGTTGTTGGAAAGATTTGTGGGTGATTTTTAGGCAATTTTGTCCCTCAAAATAATAAAGTGAGATTTTCCTCTTCTGCCAGTGTATTGCTGGCGAGTTTTCTGAAGATAACACATGTATTTTGGATTCTAGGACCATAACCTTTAAAAAAGTAGTTCTAGGACCTTCACTTTAGAGAAGAGTGTGAGTGATTTAAAAAAATTATCAGGGTGAGGTGAGTGAGCAACTAAGTGTCAGGTTAAAACTAAAGATTATACCTGTCTTAGTATTGCTTCTATGAAGTTTTCAGTTTGGATTGAACCTCTGAAGAGCGCAAAGACAGCCTGTTCCATCCCACACACACCCTCTTAGTCTATTAACTCTTGCAGCTTCTGTTTTAAAATTCCAATCAAAGAGCAAGTAGAGTTTAATTAAAAAAAAATATTCCACGTTAACTGTCACACCTCATTTCCCTCATTGTGTTCTAATCAACACAGGGAAAGTAGTTAACAAGCAAACTGAAGAGTGACCAGCATTATTGATGTTAGACAACTAACCACACCACAAGCAGCAGTTGTTCTTCTGCTCTATAAATATGCAAGAAGCCCAGAGCCACATTTAGAGATTAGTAAAATTACCACTACACTGCATTCAAAGTGAATATAATAAAGGTAAGGAGGTTATAAAACGGTTGGAAATCCACAGGGAGTGCAAGAAAGTAAGGAGAGAAGCAGAGGCAAAAAACTTTTCAGTACTTGAAAGACAACAAAAGGAAGAAAGACAGAAACTCCAGTTTTGCACAGATCATCCCGTAATTCAGCACAGTATTCAAAACGCAGTGAGCTTAAAACCAATCACTGTACTAAAATAATCTAGATAAGTCAGTGACAATAAAGACATGCAAACAAGAAGATATACTCATGTCCACATACGAGAGGCAGCACAGCATTCAGGGAGGACACACAACGAAAGGATGAGACCCTTCCAGGTCAAATCACCAGTAACAAACCAGGAACCAGTGTGTCTCTAGCACAGCTGTCTCCCAGAGTGGCTGGCTGTCACAGGAAAACAAAGCTCTATTCTCAAGCCATGGAGAAAGTACTTCCACCACTGAATGCCCTTATAAGCAAGAGGAATCAAGCTGTTGAAGTCCCAAACTATACAAAGACATTTCTTGTCCAAACGACAGAGGACAAAGAGTTCTAACAATCAAAAATAGCATGCAGGCTGTGAAAAGCAAGGCATTTGCCCATCAGTATATGAAGTTTACCAATTTAGGAGGACTGAGGACAGAAAAGTAGCAGGACTACGTGTCCAGCATCCAATGCCAAGAAAAACACAACTCTGGGTTACAATTTGCTTACCTTCTATAGAAGGGGCCTGGTCCACAGCTGCATACAGCATCTCTTTCAAAGCCTGCAAGGGAGAGGGAGAGAACAAGGAATACAGTTAGTATTAAAAAGGAAAGAAAAATTACATTGTTTTGATACAACTGTTTGAAAACAAAAGGGATTAAAGTCCTTTTATCCTCCAGACTGGCACAGAAAGCTTTGGTACGTGATGTCAACGCTCTCACACGTACTTCTGTTCACAAAAGAAACAGGTTCGTGTTTACTGACTGCTTTGTGTAAAGCCAGCTATCTTACTAATCTATAAAATTTATTCCAACTGCACCTTTCAACGACTTCCTTTGGAAAAATGTTTCCCAGTTGGTAGGATGTTAAAGGCTTTACATTCAAAAAAAACCACAAAGAAACAACAACAAAACCTGAAGTGTTGCGTGACACGAAGGAGTTTGTCGAGGCAAATGGAGGAAAAGCAGCCTCAGGGACTTCTTACCCCTGTTATATAGGAGCACAGAAACACACATACATTCTAAAAGCTGAAGACAACATGACGAAGGAGATTAGGGAACCAAGGGTGATGGCCTTCTCTCGAGGTGGGAGCTGAAGGACAACATTAACCCCAGCCAGAATTATTAACCAGGTGTTAAGGTTCTGGAGGCACCAAACTCCTTCTGTTACCAGAGCCAGGAGAGAAGAAGGAACCACATCAGAAACCTCAATCACATGCAGCTCCTTTTCAGAATTCTTCTTTCCAGACAGTGAAGGTGCTGGTATTATTCCAGTCATAGATTAAAGATTTGCTCACTCACATCAAATAAATTGAATTCAGATCTGTGGGTAAAGGAATGAAGCAATTCCAAGAGAGGGTCACTATGATGATCAGAGGGCTGGAGTACCTCTGCTCTGGAGACAGGCTGGGAGGGCTGAGGGTGTTCAGTCTGGAGAAGAGAAGACTCCAGGGAGACCTTAGACCCCCTTCCAGCACCTAAGGAGGCTTGAAAAGAGCTGGACAGGGACTCTGGACAAGGGCATGGAGTGACAGGATAAAGGGGGGAATGGATCCAAACTGACAGAGGCAGATATTAGGAAAAAATTCTTTACTGTGAGGGAGCTGAGGCCCTGGCACAGGTTGCCCAGAGAAGCTGTGGCTGCCCCATCCCTGCAAGTGTTCAAGGCCAGTTTGGACAGAGCTTGGGGCAACCTGGGATAGTGGAAGGTGTCCCTGCCAATGGCAGGGGGTTGGAATGAGATGGTCTTTAAGGTCTAGGACCCTATGAATAACTTGAGCCATAATTTTAGAACTAGAAGCCACCAGGAAGGACCCATTCCTGCTGAAAAGTAATTTGTTTATGCACACCTCATACCTTGATGCACGTAGTGCCCTTGAGTACTCTCCACCATTGTAAAAACTAGATCTTATTCCCTCACTTTTGAGCCCACGGAAATCTAACACACAAAATTCATTCAGGTCATCTTAGTTCCTGTGTCTTCTGCCTGGTTCCCAACATATCCCACACTTCTATAATCCTGCACCTCTGCCTCTAGCATCTTGAGTGTCATAGTCCCCCAGGTCACAACCTCCCAGCCTAAATGATAAATACTCCAATACCCTCAAGGCAAAAACCACAAGCTCAGCAGCTGGAAACTGAACACTGTTGTAACACGGTGGTTACGATCCTGTTAAGCAAATACAAGGTCTAAAGGACATGTCTGTTTATCACAGGATATCCAAGGTGGCTGGTTACACTGGCAGTTCTGGCATCTCTCAAAGGTCTGCCTTCTGAGTCCACAGAGGTCTCAACAAAGGTCACTTGCATAATTGTTTTCCCAACCAAGCCACTGCTGAATGATCCTCATTCCAGTGGCACAGCTCTCCTCTACCCTCAGTGCTTTCCTGAAATTCCTCAGGAACACTGGCTGCTTCAGCCCCTTTCCCCCATGACTCACTGGTCAGCAGCACACGATCTGCCTCTGCACATCAAGTGGTCAAAAATTCTTCCTCCTCTTCCACCCCACTAGTCATCCTCATCCACCTGTAACTTTTTCCATGAACCACAACTCCACGGCATAGGATAAACAAACCAGGAGAGACAGCAAATTCAAAGTCACTGTAGCAACAACTTCCACGTCTTAACCCACCCAGAGGTAAACTCCATGTAATTCTTATCTCTGATTTTATCAGTCATTTAAAAAAAAATAAATTAAAAAGGACAACACTGATGGTCCTGCACTAAGCAATCCTGAAAGCTGAAGGTGTCAGTCGTCCCACAGAACTCTCCCCATGCAGACTGACATATTACAATCTGGCAGCTGCAGGGCAGCAGATTTTGTTACTGCTTTCCTGACCTATATAAGTACACCAACAACCTGAAAGTGAAGGGCTCGGCGCTCCCTCACACCTAAAGTATTTAGTCCTGTGGATTACAGAATTTTAGAACTGATTGTTTACAAAAGTTATCCATCACTGTCAACTTCAAACGTTTAAGAATTACTCCTTCTGCCCTCAAACTAAACAAAACAGGTTATTATTTCTGTAATTTAAATTGTGCCAGTGATACACCTTGCACCCTCAGTGAACTTATGTAAATAGATATGAGAGAACAAAAAAAAAAAACCAAAAAAAAAGGCAGAAAGAAAACACGTAAAAATGCAACTATCAAACCTTAAGAGTGAACAAATTCAAGGACAAAAACCTTAAAACACTCAAAAAACTTGCTGTTTTAAAGGAGTCTTTCAAACCTCTTCTAAGCTCATCTGCTAACAGCCCCAAGGACAAATAGTAAAATAGCACAACAGATTTGTGTCAGGAGGTGGCAAGCCTGGGTGTGAACTGCCTATCATGAAGCTGGGTTTGACAGCAGAATTGGCCACCTCCCAAAAACTGAAAGCCTGTTTCTGGAAGAGAGACTCTGAAGGCAAGCAGGCAACCTCAGCTATCAGCTTCCTTTTCCCCACCTACTTCCTGCTGCAGGTTGTGTCTCAGAGACGTGTCTAAAGCTCAGCAACCTGTTTCTCTTCTCCAACAGCAAAAGGACTTAAAAACCTGAGGTGTCCCTAAAAGGGAAGGGAGGTCAGCTGCTCACACCTTTGCCCATCTCTCACCTGCTCACACCTTTGCCCATCTCTCCCATGAACTCTGCACCTGTAATAACTGTTCTGATTCTCCTCCTTCCCCAGCTGCTGCAATTTCAAAGGTGCTATGCACTTTTCCTATAAAAATATCACCAGACTTCTGCAGATAAATAAATTCAGGCCACATCAACTGCAACAAAACAGCCATCTGGCAACTGTGCAACTCCAGCGAGTTCCATCAGCTGGACATGCAGACGTACACTTACGTTTAGAAGTCTGAACAGACGGAGCAATGTTCTCCTAAAAGCACTCCAAGGATGGACATAGGAGCAAAGGAGATCAGCAGGGTTTGTGGATAAACAGAGGACTAACAACCCAACATGTTCACTGCATCAAAAAATGAACACTAAATGCAAGCAAAGCACATTCTCAGCAAAAAAGCATCAGCTGAAATTCATCTAAGAGTCACCTGAATCTGTTCAGTACTGACTACAGGGAAATGAGAATCCTGTTGCCTGACACAAAAAGATGGGATTTTGTTTGTTTTCATGTTTTTTATTTTGCACCAAAGGAACTGAAGGGTAAATTAATGGTCCAAAACTTTAGGTTTTAAGGCAAGAAGGGCACTGAAGCAGTGCATGCCACAGCGATAACTTAACTCGCTAGGAAAAGGCTACTTACTTTGCAAGAGAAAAAGCCTCTGCCAAATCCCCTAAAACAAGGTGAGCAAACCTTTTCCCTGCTGCTGCCAGGGTGAGGGCACATCCAGGGGTCAGTGCCCTGTTGCACAGTGAGAATCTGCCTGCTCCACACTGCTAGGTGCCCCAGTCCATGTGTAAAACCACTGCCTGCCTCTGCTGCGCTCTGCCCAGAGAAAGCAGCAGGTACAGCAACACCAAGCATTGCTGTCAACAATTAGGAAGTTTTTGGATGCCAGTTGTTGAAATGAAGACCAAAGTTGTTTCAAACTTTCACATATTTAGCATGTAACATCATTAGGAAGCATTTCAACAAGTTAAGCATTTGTCAATATGTGGTCTTAAACTCAACTGCCTCCAGGGAGTCACCTGATAATGACACTCAGTATTCCAACAGGAAAAATTGCCCTTTACATTGGGATTGTGTATTATGGTACTGACATTGGTCCTCATATAAAACCCTCCTCATCCTTTGCACTGACTTAGGCTTCCAGAATCATCAGCTACGGATGGATTTTTTCACAGTAAATGTGACACATCCAATCTGCATGTTTTCATGCATTTTTAGAATGGAAATGTGAATGGAAAGTCAAATCAAGTCAACCAAGGTTTGGGTAAAGATCCATGCTAACATTGACTCAGTCATGGTAAATGTCTTTGGGAAATGCTGAATGAAACAGAACAGCATTCATTGCCATTTTTCTTCTTTTCTGTAAGCCAACTGCTCTCTCTCAAAAAGCAGATAGTACATTAAATGGTCACTAGATAAGAATCTAAGCCACACCTAGCAAAATATATCTTCTTTTAAGATGTTTAAAGAAAAGCAATGGATTTTTCTCTCTCTAAAGCTCTTCCCCTGACCAAGTACCTACTAAGTGCCAAGTACCTTAATAAGCCTGGGCAACTTCCATACTTCCTACAGGCACATCTACAACACTTAAACAGATTTTTGGAGGGAAAGATCACTTTAATGGTAAGAACTCTGAGGACTGTCAATTGTTAAAGACCACCTGAAAGTGAATCTACATTTTCAGGTATTAAAGGCACAAATCTCATTCTTCTTCCCGACTTTATCAGCCACAGATCACCCCCCCCCTCTCCTGGTCTGACTGGCAAAGCTCCCTGCAGGCACACTTGCCTTGCAACCCATCAAAGGATCTCACAAGTTACCTGGGTCCTGCCATGCTCTGGGGCTCTCTGACTGCACAAGTCACCTGCTCTCCAATGGAAATAGCTACAAATATCAGAGTAGAAAAATCAGGATGAGGACACGTAAGCTTTAGGATACAGAATGACTGGAAGAAAGCAGTTTCTAGATCATCTTTTAGTCCTTCCAAGGGGGGATGGCTTCAAATTGAAAGAGAGGAGGTTTAGATTAGATATTAGGAAAAAATTCTTCCCTGTGAGGGTGGAGAGGCCCTGACACAGGTCACCCAGAGAAGCTGTGGCTGCCCCATCCCTGGAATTGTCCAAGGCCAGGTTGGACGGAGCTTGGAGCAACCTGGGCTAGTGGAAGGTGTCCCTGCCATTGAAGGGGGGTGGAATGAGATGATCTTTAAGGTCTCTTCGAACTCAAACCATTCAATGATTCTGTGATTCTGAACCTGACATGGGAAGTCCCTGGAAACAGAAACAATCTTTTCAGAGTTAAAAGCATACCCAAGAAAATCTCTCACTCTGAAACAGTGATTACTGTTTTAATTAAGGAAAATACAATGCTACTAAATAAACAATTTATTACTGTGATACTATGATGGATTCTGTAAGCAATACTGCACACAAGTAACACAGGCAGCGTTTAACCCCATGTTTGCTCATCAACAACTTGGAATTTTTCTGGACAAAGGAGGGCTGGATGCTTTTTGCCTCAGGTATAATCAGCAAGTAAACTGAGGTAGCACTGGGCTTTTACACACTGCACCCACACGACCACCAGTCACTGAATAATAAATAATTCCATCACTGTAATATGCATGAGCAGGAGGCTGACTCACATCCAGCCAGCTCCAACATGGCAAACAAAGAGTTTGAAAGTTATTACTAAAAAGGAGGGTGAGGTTTTTGTTTTCGTTTGCTCTACATTAAACTGTCTGTCCAAGGAGGAGCTTACTTAAGATTAGAAGGAGAAACAACTTGAAGGAAGTTTTTACTGAAATCTACATTTTAAACTGGAATGAGGGAAGGGAGAACGACATAATAACACTGCCCTAGTTAAAACAGCTGAAAATTAACCTCCTATAATGAAAAGAGTGGCTGATGAGCAGCAGAGTTGTTCACACATTAATCAAGGTGTCGTAGAGCTCACTCGGTCTCCTTACCCTCTCTCCACATCTGTCTGCTCAGCATGCAGCCAGATCTTCTGCCCTGTTATTTCCCCCTTGCCTTCCCCTCCAAACCCTCTCTTAGTAAGATATCCAAGTTTTTCTGTTTCCAGGAACAGAAGACAACTCTCACAGGGATAACCCATCGGAGACATGACGCAGAGCTAAACTGGTCTTTCATTTCATCAAGACAATGGCTTTCCTCCTCATCAAAGACTGATGCATTATTTGGCCATCTAGTTCTCCACATAATTCAAAGAGATCACAATATTGCTGTAAAGCCAATTTCAACTTCAGTTTTTATTTAAACATCCGTTCCTCTGCAGCCACGTAAAGGAAAACAAAGGAAGAGTGAAAAGGGCAAATACAAACTTTTCAAGCTCAACATTATAACAAAGCAAGCTAAGAGGAATGTGGCTTTCCTCGCAAATGCAGACAGATTAAAAGGGATAGTATAAATAAATTGCTATTACAGTCCTAGGGAGAAAATGCAGGCCTTCAAACAATAACAAATGTTGTGTGGTTTTAACTGAGTCAATCAGTCAAGAAGTTTTGCTGTCCTATAATCAGCTTTCCGTTGTCTAGATTTAATTATTACTTGCGGAAGAGACCGGCATCACTGGCACCTGCCACTTCTACTGCTAACACTGAAATAGGAAATGGTTTTTACTACATATAATGACCTCCAGCTTCATCTAGTTAAACCCAAGCCAAGCACCGGTGTGATAAATCTGAAACGAAGCAATCAGCGTGACCTTTAGCAGGCTGGTGTGATAAAGCCTGAAACGCTGTATTCTGCAGATAATTCAGGATCAACGCAGCAGAACTTGCTGTAAACAGTATCCATAAATGCCCCGATTGGAGTGTGAAACAGTGAGATGCAAAGCCTTATTTAAAAATGATAACCCCGGACTTGATAGCGGTTTGTTGCCCCGCTCTGGGTGGCTCCGGGGAGTTGACGGGGGTTTGGTGCCCTGTTTTGGGTCGCTCGGGGGAGTCGACGGGGGTACCTGTAGCCCCGGCAAGGCTGGGAGAGCGCTGGGATCTGCCCATCCCGGCGGGATCGCCCTTGGGAGGCCGGGAGCCTCTCAAAGTCACCGCTCCTGCGCCGCCGGGGCCGGGAACCGCGGGTGGTGCTGAAGCACCGCCGGGGCTGCGGGGGGTATGCGGGGCTGGGCACCGCACCGCGCCTGTGCCCCGACCTCTGTCCCCCGCCGAAAGGCTACCGCCGGCGACTAATTAATTAATTAATTAACCGGACACCCGAGGGGTGCCGAGAGCCGGAGCCGCCGCCATGGACACACGCGCTGCCTTTTCCCCGTCCCTGCGGGGGAAGGACCGCACCGCACCGCCGGGGCACGGGGGGCACCGGGGAGACACGGGGGACCAGCAGCGGTCCCTACACAGCCCCCCAGGGAAGGGGACCCCCGGCCGGGGTAGGACCGCCCCGCAGCGCCGCGGCACCGGGGAGCCCCGGGGAAAGCCGGGGCTGGTCCCCGCACATCTCCCCGGGCGCGGGGCCGTACCTCATACTGGATGTACTGCTTCCGCCACTCGGGGGTGATGTGCGCCGCGAGGTGCTCGGCGAACTTCATCCTGCCGCCGCCGCCGCCGCCGGCGGGCCGGGGCCGCGCTCGCTCCGCGCCCG
>VYXB01001951.1:1098003-1114055 GCA_013397135.1 Pachyramphus minor | reverse complement strand
GGGATGGGATGGGATGGGATGGGATGGGATGGGATGGGATGGGGATAGGAACGGGGATGGGAATGGGGATGGGGATGGACATGGGGATGAGAATGGGAATGTGATAGGATGGAAAGGGGATAGGAAAGGAAATGGGAGGGGATAGGGATGGGAGGAGATGGAGATGGGATAGAATGGGGAAGGGAATTGGATGTGATGAGACAGGAATATGATGGGATGGGGGTAGGAAGGGAGGAGAATGGAATGGGATGAAGATGGGAATTGTACAGGAAAAAGATGGAGATGGGAAGGTGATGGGATGAGAGAGGAACAAGGATGGGAATGGGATGGGATGGAGATGCAGATGAGATGGAGATGAGGTGAAATGGGAATTGCTGGGAAAGGGAGAAGTGTGGCAGGGAGAGTGGTGTGCATGGGATAAAAGAGGTGAAGGGACGGGGAGGGACCAGCAAGGGGAAAGACAGAGAGCAGGGACAGAGATTGGGAAAGAGTAGGAGAAAATGCAAAAAAGATGAGTAAGAACTGAGGGAGGAGGGAAGTTGGGATGACAGACCACAAAAGGCTGGAAGAAAAGGGAAAGAAAGATAAGACACAGCCTTTGCCATGCACGGTGGGCCTGGGTGAGAGGGAGCAGGGAACCCAGGGCAGCTCTTGGAGCAAACCCACCTTCACAGGAGCACAGCTGCCCTGGAATACAGACAACCCTGGGGCTGCTGGTTTCAGTACCCTCCGTGTTATGGAGTGAGAGACCAAACTGGAGTAATTCAGAGTGGAGCTGCTGCTCAGTTATCCCCAGGATTCTCAGTGGCCCTAATCCTGCCCCTCCGCAGTTCCTAGGTTTTGTAAACTTGCTGCATTTGGGATTGATTTTGGTTTCCTTCAAGCCTCCCAAACTTTGGCACAACTTCAGGTGGCAGTTTTCAGCTTTTTCCCATCCTCACAGGGCCAATCCCATCCCATCTGTGGCCTGTGGGCACCACAACATCCCTCCCTGCCACCGTAGCAGCTGCTGGAGCATCGCTCCCACTGACACCCACAGAGCTCGTTTGCTGAGGAGATTTACGGGGGTCCTGTCACAGGCCCGGGACCTGTGATTTGCGAGGGCTGAGATTCCCCGGCAGCCGCAGCGACAGCAGCGCTCGCTGATACCATCTCTTAATTATGTTTGCAGCAAACCCTTTAACGAGGAGAGCATTAGTGCCCTTCATCCGAAACTCCACGCTCAGCAGCCTGCCCGGCGCTGAGCTCGGCACGAGCCAGCCGGGGTGTCACAGCTTGACTTACATTTCGCAGGTCACCAGCCTTTGAATGCATCACCTTGGCAGGCGTGTGCCCGATAACATCGCCCGGGGGCTGAGCCTGCCCCCGCCACCATCCGAGGCACCGGCTCCAACGCGAGCCGGGACTTTGCAGTCCCGACCCTTTGAACGCTGTGGGGCTTCCAGAGATAACGTGCAGCGTGGGGGAGGAAAAGGGATTAAGAAAGAAATATTCTCTTTATTGTTTGCTGGATGCCTTGCCTGAAGTATGTCCCGAGATGTATAACAAGCTAATATCTTCTGGTACGACAGCTTGCGAATTCCGTGATGGAAAATAACCATCCCCCCCCTTCCCTTTGTTTATCTTATACTAATAAATGTTATTTATTGATATTAAAAAAAAAACACACAAAAACGACAGTAGCAGGGGGGGCAGATCAGAAGCTGGGCTCCTTTTTACTCACCGTTGCCCTGTAGCAACAGCTCCATTTAAATATCTGATTGGCAAATCCCTGCCTCCCGTTATCAGACACCCTTTGGGACCATGCTTAGCATCATAGTATTTCACTGCTCTGCTGGGACTCTGGGCTTTCCGACTCCTTCAAAGGTTTCAAAACTCTCAGCTCTGCACTTCCAGCCCTGGAGGAGGAAGGCAGGAAGGGAGAGAGGGCAGAGGAAGCCTTAAATGAAAGAGAAAAGGCCACCACTGCCTGACTTTGCTGCCTTCTGCCTGTGGTGGGGTGGAGGGAAGGCAGGGAGAATGCAAGCAATGCCAAGGAGGGATGGTGATTCCAACTGACCCTGGTCTTGGGTCTGGATCCCAGTCCCAGTGCCTCAGGTCTAGATGCTGGTTCTCCATGCCTCAAGCCTGGATCCCAGTCCCCAAACCTCAGGTCTGGATCCCATTCCCCATACCTCATTTGCACCACTTTTTCTACATTTTCCATGTTTTTCTTGTCTCTCTCTTTTCCAGGAAAGAGTTTGCATTGTGATTTCCCCCCTGTGCTGTTGTGGTTAGGAAAAAAAATCATAGAAGCAATATTATTTGCATTTTTAAAGCAAGCAAGGAGAAGCCGGAGTGGGCTTTCCGCCAGTGCAGTCTGGCACTTGCTTTGTTGGGAGCGTATAGAATAATTTATAAATAGCATGGTGGGTTTTTTTAAAATGTATAATTATACTTTTAAACCTCCTGCATCGCTGGGGAAAAGGAGTCTTCAAAAACAGCTTTAGAAAAAGAGCCTTGCGGAGGAAAAAAGTTTCTTTGCTGGCATTCATAAAATCACAAAGGGGAGGGTTTTCCATAGCAGGAGACAATGCAGGATACCCGTGGACAACCATTCCCACACCTCTCCTCCCACCTCCTCCTCAGGCAGCTGGATTGTAAGAAGCCTGGATATTAGGAGATGCTTTAGCAACATGACCCTTGCTGGCTCCGTGAGCAGAGCAGGACATGCTGAGCCTGGACCATGGGGTGGGTCAATATAAGGGAGATCAGGGTAGATAAATTCATCTCCTCTCCCTTGAAACCAGAAGAAATTATGCCCAAGCCCAGGGGTTTGGGAATAGCAGTGCACCCCGACCTCAGTGCGGAGGCAGCAGAGGCATCGTGCGAGGCAATAGCAGCTTCTGGGTCCTTCACTGCCCTGCCCTGCCCTGCCCATGTGGTGATTCCTGCTCCAGTGGGAAGACCAGGGGCTTCATTGCAACCACTCAGAAATAAATGTATAGAATAAATACAGAAGCAAAAGCAGGTCAGGGCGAGCTTGATGTGGAATGAAGAGGAGAATTTAGTAAATCACACCAAAAGATGCTGTCCCAGCTTCCAGGATCAATAGAGCATCAGCCCTGGGCTTCAGACACTCTTGTCATCCTCTGGCCAGCCCCAAACTCTCCCATTATGGGCTGCATTGATAGTGGTCTTGAAAAACGTGGTCAATATATCAGATTTCCCAGAGACAGCGGTGCAAAAATGCACAAATCCTCCGGCAGCCTGTGCTGGAGCTATTGATTTCTCACACATTTTCCCTCACCGCCGGTACTGACTGATGGAAGATGAGGGTGTGATGATGAGCATCAGGAGCTGGTGGGGGGGGTCCCGGACCCCAGGGCAGAGACAGTGCACAAGGTCAGACAGGCAGTGGCACAGCCCAATCCCCTGGGAGCTGTCAGGGTGTTTACACAGCCAGGAGAGCTGCCTGCAGCAGGTTTTTTTAAGGCAGGAGGAGCAGTGGTTTCCAGGACATGATAATGCACTGATCTGAATGGGTCTGATTCCAGTGGCAGGGATGTTTGTATCAATCCATCCCTCTTCCAACCGTTGTCCTAACAGCCATCCCCTCCCACAGCTTTTCAAAGCAGGGTAAGAGGATGCTTTTGTCCCACTTCAGGATGAGACTTGCCAGGAAGGGCAGCCTTGGTTGCAGCAGGGTCACTTTACCCATGCGCTGAATTTGATCTGCTGGGACTTGAGCCCATCACAGAGCTGGATTTAGGACTCAAGATTCCCACCAGCCATCCCCAGGGATGGAGCAGCCCTGGCCCCAGCTGACAGCTCGTGGGAATGTGGGTCCCTGGGGGATAGCCATACCCTGCCAGTCTTACCCATCTGCAGGGTTTTCCCCATTCATTGCTCATCCAGTGTCTCCACATGCCTGATGTTAAAAATCCCAAAGTTAGCCAACAATGTAGCCATGACTGTGGAGGTTTGATCGCTACTGAAACAATGCGTAGAGGTTTGATTGCTACTGAAACACTTAGAGATGCAGAAACACGGCCCGAGGAGCACTTTGCCAGGAGCCTGCTCCGCGGTGGGAGCAGGGCTGCCCCGTGCAGGGGTGACCTTTCCCGGGATGACTCACGATCAGCGTATGCACAGCCACGAGCAGGCAGCAGCTCTTCACGGCTCACACGTGTCCCCTCTGCTTTGCTTGAGATCACAGCGTTGTCCTGCCTGGAAACCCAGCCAGGGAATACAAAACAGCCCATCTGCCCAGATGGTTTAAGGCAAGATGTCCCTGCCAAGTGGCTTCAGGGGCACAGGACCGCGGAGGGATGAGCCTCAGGGAGTTGGGCCGGTGGTGGCAGTGCTGGGGACTCGCTGTGCTGCCTTGAACAAGGAGCAGATGGGGGGTTTCACGCTCTTCACTGGCATGTAAGTGATTGCTCCTGGGCGGTTTCCAATCCATATATACGTGTCTGGTTTAATTTATGCACGCTCGCTTTGTGCGAGGAGACAGCAGCTGACCAGTGGTTAAGAAAACTGAACACCCTGAAAAGGTCTAAAATTAGAGAAGAAAAAACAGCTCCTTCCTCTGAGCCTTGGAGCTGCCTGGGCTGCTTCCACGAGACCCAGGGAGGTTCCTCCGACCTCCCTGACCCAGTCCCAGGGGTGCCCCACTGCTCTATCCCCCTCAAAGCTGAAGGGAGTCTGTCCCCAAAGCACCTCACTGTGTCCATAGCATTGCCCCGCCGTGCCCTGGGGCAGGATGAACCATTATCCCTTCAGGGTGTTTTCCAGGGGACAGGGGCTGGTAAAGTGCCAGGTGGCCTTGGGACCGTTCCTGTCCTGTTTACCCCAACCTCACTTGCCCTGTCAAACACACCACCCAGGCTGCTGGCCCCTTCACAAGGGGATACGCCTCTCAAGGGGGGGTGAAGGAAGGGGGTCAGCACCCATCAAACAGCAGGAAGGGAGGTGAGCTGGGACAAGAAACAGCATCCATGGAGCTTCTGCTGCCAGTTCCCACAGGCAATGCCACCGTCACAGTGGAACCACAGCAGGTCATGTCAGAAACACAAGATACCAGCACGTCTTGGTGCACCTCTGCTGCAGGCACCCAGCTACCACAAGCACAATAAAGGCTGGGGGAACCCCCTTTACTGTGCCACCCCCACGATGCAGATGGACAATGGTTGGGGTTGTGCCTTGGTGCAAAGATGTTTTATGTTTGGGAAATGGTCCTGCTGGGAAGAGCAGCCCATCCCCACATGTGACACCGTGTGTAACCACACGCTGGAGGATGTGTCACTGCAATTCTCTGTGCTAAACCTCTGCCCTTTACCCAGTGTGTCTGTAATAGCAACAAAAAGCTGAGTGCCAGCGAGGCTGAGGTGTGTGGTAACAGCTATGGCAGAGACCTCTAAAGCTGGCTGGACTTCCTAGGAGTTTTTGGAAATCCTGACATAGCTTTGTGGGTTTTTTAACAACCTCTGAACCTTATCAAAGTGCACAAATAGGCCTTCCTATTTGCAAAGGTCATGTTAGGAGGTTGTAATCACTGGAGGGTAGGTCTCTTCTCCCAGGTAACAAGTGACAGGACTGAAGGAAAAGGCCTCAAGTTGCACCAGAGGAGGTCTAGATTGGACTTCAGGAAAAACTTCTTCACAGAAGGAATAGTTAATCAGTGGAACAGGCTGCCCAGGGCAGCGGTAGAATCAAGGTTCCTAAAAGAGCTCAAAAAACATGGGATATGGTGGTTAGGGACATGGTTTAGTGGTGAATACAGTGCTGCTGGGTTAATGTCTGGACTCAATGATCTTAGAGGGCTTTTCCAACTTTAACTGATTTTATGGCTGCTGCTCCTGCCAAACCTGGCTTGACCCTGCCTGCCTTGAGCCTTCCATCATGAGCACCCTTGGAGTGGACAAGCCCTGCTGATGTCCCCAGTGGGTTGCAGGGGACAGACCTCGTACACAGCGAGCCTGTTTGGTCATCTCCTTGGACAGCATTAGTTTAGGCTGTTCCTCCATGGAGAGTCTTGTTTGGCCTGGAGAAGGAATCAGGGCTGAGTTTGAACTACTCATGTTTCTGGTCTCTGACAGCAGCCAGGGACCAGACACAGCCTGGCTTTGTTCTCACTGCAGAAATTAGTCCCAGTACTGCAAACCTCACACATGTGGAACCCCCACAGCATTTCTTGGTGTCACCAAGCAACACCAGCAGATTTGGCAAGGGTCACCCTCACAGCCCGAGACCCCCATCCCTGCAGGTCCTCTCTGGCTCCAGACATCATTGTGATTTTATGTGGCTGGCAGGAATTACTCTGAAACCCTCCTCTTGCTGACAGCGACCACTGAATGGGCAGGGGCTCTGACACCAGGGCAATGTGGAGGGGTGTCCCCTTCCTCTGAACCACCCCAGCCTGACCCCTCGGGACACACCGATCTGCAGCCCGAGCCCTGCCCGCTCTATTTTACAGCCAAAACAAGCCATAAATCTCCCTCCACAGAGCTGGAGGGTGCAATTGCTTTTCTGTGGTGCAGGTTTTTCCTTGTAGCATCACGTGAGGGAAATCTGTAAGTAAAAGTCAGGCTGGAGCCATTTATAATGGCAGTGAAATGATTGTTACTGCTGACAGCTGCAATTACAGGCACTCCCTTCCACTGCTCCGCGCCAGGGGAGAGCTGAGCCGGCACCCGAAGCAGCTTTTCCAGAGCTGCATCTCTCTCCTGTGGATCTTGTCACCCACAGGCAGTGCTCAGGGAGGGTGTCAGGGAGGAATGTAGGACTGGGAGTTGCTCCCAGTAAGGAGGGTTTGGGGAGGGATGCAGGCTGGTCCCTAGTAAGGAGAGCTGGTGTTCATCTCCATGGGCAGGACAGGGGTTTAACCCGGAGCTGTGCAGGGCCAGACAGCAGGTCCAAGGGCTCACCAGGGAGAAACGCTGCTGGTGGCCCCAGATAACCCCAAGGTGAGGTGCAGGTGAGGGCAGCATCCCAGCAGGACCATTGCCAGGCACCTCTTTCCAACACCATGGTCTAGATCTCCTGCCTGTGACATGCTTGGTGTGTGCAAGGCAGGACAACAGTGGGAAGCCATCAGTTGCAGCAACCAGGGAGCTGCCCAGGGATTTGGGAGCAGGGTACCAGAGGCATGCAGAGAACATTGCCTGGGGGAGATGAAGAGGAATATGAGAGATCTGTGGTCTTGCAATGACAGGGCAGTGACAAACAAGCATTACTGGATATGAGGTGAGGGGGTGCTGACAAGAGGAAGGGGAGTGTGGAGGTGGCAGCCCTGCAGCAGCCCAACCTCAGCCAGGCTTTCCTGCTTAATGCCTCAGCTCTGTCTTCTCTACACAGTTTCAGGGGAACTGAATCATCCAAAATTGAGCTGAATTTCATAATCATCTTAGGTGAAGAAAAATACCCATAAGAACTGACCTTTTCTTTTGCTGTTTTTAATGAACAGCACCATGGGGTTTGTTTCAAAACTAAGGGCTCTGCTGTGGTTGTTGCGTGGTGACTACACCACTTCCCTGGGCAGCCTGTTCCAGGGCTTGAAAACCCTTTCCATGAAGAAATTTTTCCCAATAGCTAATCTAAAATTCTTCTTGTGCAAGCTGAGGCCATTTCCTCTCATCCTGTCACTTATTACCTGGGAGGAGAGACTGACACCCATCTCACTACAACCTCCTTTCAGGGAGCAATAGAGAGTGATAAGGTCTCCCCTGAGCCTCCTTTTCTCCAGGCTAAACACCCAGACTTTCCTGCTGAAAAAAAAAAAAAAGATGGGAAAGGGGATGGATGGAGCAGGAGGCTGAATAAAATGAAACAAAAATGAAGCTTTTTGTGTTTGTTACTCACCCAGCGGAACACCCTCGGTTCACCAAACTGACATTTCTCCTTTACGTTTTAATCTAGAAAACAGAATACATGCAACACTTCATCTGACTACCCCAAACCAAAAAGACTTAGTGCTGATATCCCTCTCTCCACGGAAAGATCCACTATTTACACAGCTTTGGTTACAACCTTTGAACCGCTGGTCAGTCTCTGTGTTGCAACCACACTGTTGCTGATGTCAGCCCGGCAAGGCTTCAGGCACGCTTAGGGAGCAGCACTCAGCACCTGCCAGAGGAGTTTTTCCCATCAGTATTTAGGAGGTTTAATGATATGCTGGGAGAGGGGAGATTTATGCACTTCTGAGGGGGGTTATGCATCTCTTTCCCGTCGCGGATACTGATTTGTATTCAGCGCAGCATGGGAATTTATGGAAGGAGGGAATCGATGTTTTATTGATATCTAAAAAAACCTATATGATGGATGTGCTAATTACACATTTTTCTACCAGACTCCCTTTATTATACACAAACAAATGGCCCTGCTGCTATAACAAATGCAGGTAAAATGTGTAGCGGAGCCAAACTCCGTGGAGCTCTTGCATGCGAGGGAGACCTTGCTGGTGCCAGGACACAGACCTCAGTCCTTTGTTTAGCTTCTTCCCTGGCCAGTATTGAATTTTGCTTTCCTGTTGCCTGTGACTCCATTTCCATTTCATGGAAATCACGTCCCTTGTCAGGGACAGGGGGGCACGGCTCTCACAGCCACGCTGTGGGCTCCTGGCTGCTATGGCTGTTATTGATTCCCAAAAACACTGAGTAGGACATGTGTGTGCTGTGCCTTGCAAAGAGGGGACACACGGGGTGAAAAACAAGCAGGATTTTTTTATCTCTCTGCGAAAGCAGTGAGTGTGCAGAGGAGAGGGACAACGGTCAGTGGTCGTCTNAGCCATAAATCTCCCTCCACAGAGCTGGAGGGTGCAATTGCTTTTCTGTGGTGCAGGTTTTTCCTTGTAGCATCACGTGAGGGAAATCTGTAAGTAAAAGTCAGGCTGGAGCCATTTATAATGGCAGTGAAATGATTGTTACTGCTGACAGCTGCAATTACAGGCACTCCCTTCCACCGCTCCGCGCCAGGGGAGAGCTGAGCCGGCACCCGAAGCAGCTTTTCCAGAGCTGCATCTCTCTCCTGTGGATCTTGTCACCCACAGGCAGTGCTCAGGGAGGGTGTCAGGGAGGAATGTAGGACTGGGAGTTGCTCCCAGTAAGGAGGGTTTGGGGAGGGATGCAGGCTGGTCCCTAGTAAGGAGAGCTGGTGTTCATCTCCATGGGCAGGACAGGGGTTTAACCCGGAGCTGTGCAGGGCCAGACAGCAGGTCCAAGGGCTCACCAGGGAGAAACGCTGCTGGTGGCCCCAGATAACCCCAAGGTGAGGTGCAGGTGAGGGCAGCATCCCAGCAGGATCATTGCCAGGCACCTCTTTCCAACACCATGGTCTAGATCTCCTGCCTGTGACATGCTTGGTGTGTGCAAGGCAGGACAACAGTGGGAAGCCATCAGTTGCAGCAACCAGGGAGCTGCCCAGGGATTTGGGAGCAGGGTACCAGAGGCATGCAGACAACATTGCCTGGGGGAGATGAAGAGGAATATGAGAGATCTGTGGTCTTGCAGTGACAGGGCAGTGACAAACAGAGGCATTATTGGATATGAGGTGAGGGGGTGCTGACAAGAGGAAGGGGAGTGTGGAGGTGGCAGCCTTGCAGCAGCCCAACCTCAGCCAGGCTTTCCTGCTTAATGCCTCAGCTCTGTCTTCTCTACACAGTTTCAGGGGAACTGAATCATCCAAAATTGAGCTGAATTTCATAATCATCTTAGGTGAAGAAAAATACCCATAAGAACTGACCTTTTCTTTTGCTGTTTTTAATGAACAGCACCATGGGGTTTGTTTCAAAACTAAGGGCTCTGCTGTGGTTGTTGCGTGGTGACTACACCACTTCCCTGGGCAGCCTGTTCCAGGGCTTGAAAACCCTTTCCATGAAGAAATTTTTCCCAATAGCTAATCTAAAATTCTTCTTGTGCAAGCTGAGGCCATTTCCTCTCATCCTGTCACTTATTACCTGGGAGGAGAGACTGACACCCATCTCACTACAACCTCCTTTCAGGGAGCAATAGAGAGTGATAAGGTCTCCCCTGAGCCTCCTTTTCTCCAGGCTAAACACCCAGACTTTCCTGCTGAAAAAAAAAAAAAAGACAGGAAAGTGGATGGATGGAGCAGGAGGCTGAATAAAATGAAACAAAAATGAAGCTTTTTGTGTTTGTTACTCACCCAGCGGAACACCCTCGGTTCACCAAACTGACATTTCTCCTTTACGTTTTAATCTAGAAAACAGAATACATGCAACACTTCATCTGACTACCCCAAACCAAAAAGACTTAGTGCTGATATCCCTCTCTCCTTGGAAAGATCCACTATTTACACAGCTTTGGTTACAACCTTTGAACCGCTGGTCAGTCTCTGTGTTGCAACCACACTGTTGCTGATGTCAGCCCGGCAAGGCTTCAGGCACGCTTAGGGAGCAGCACTCAGCACCTGCCAGAGGAGTTTTTCCCATCAGTATTTAGGAGGTTTAATGATATGCTGGGAGAGGGGAGATTTATGCACTTCTGAGGGGGGTTATGCATCTCTTTCCCGTCGCGGATACTGATTTGTATTCAGCGCAGCATGGGAATTTATGGAAGGAGGGAATCGATGTTTTATTGATATCTAAAAAAACCTATATGATGGATGTGCTAATTACACATTTTTCTACCAGACTCCCTTTATTATACACAAACAAATGGCCCTGCTGCTATAACAAATGCAGGTAAAATGTGTAGCGGAGCCAAACTCCATGGAGGTCTTGCATGCGAGGGAGACCTTGCTGGTGCCAGGACACAGACCTCAGTCCTTTGTTTAGCTTCTTCCCTGGCCAGTATTGAATTTTGCTTTCCTGTTGCCTGTGACTCCATTTCCATTTCATGGAAATCACGTCCCTTGTCAGGGACAGGGGGGCACGGCTCTCGCAGCCACACCGTGGGCTCCTGGCTGCTATGGCCATTATTGATTCCCAAAACCACTGAGCAGGACGTGTGTGTGCTGTGCCTTGCTAAGAGGGGACACACGGGGTGAAAAACAAGCAGGATTTTTTTATCTCTCTGCGAAAGCAGTGAGTGTGCAGAGGAGAGGGACAACGGTCAGTGGTCGTCTGCCCTTCTCTCTCTCCTGCTGCAGGGGTGAAGGAGAGCCAGGTGTTGTGACATGTGTAGCAATACATGTAAAAAATCCATATTCCAGATGGCAATCACAGCTCAAGACAGGCAAACACCGCCCTGTCCCTGCTTCACAAGCCCTCCTCCCATGCTCCAAGCAGGGAAGGAGGGTGGCCCTGCTCAGTGCACGGAGGGTCTGTGCTCTGGGATCTGCTTTCTGCATGGGGGATGTGGGATTTGGGGAGCCACCAGAGCAGGGAAAGGACCTCCTGGGTACAGCACTCAGAGCAGATACAAGACTGGGAAGGAAGAGGTGGTAGCAGACAGAAGAGGTTGTAGGATTAAACACGGAGCCCGACGGATCGCCAGGAAGCGCTGCCTGCTGGAAACCGGCAGCACAGCTTGGGTGTTCACAGTGAGGGCTTTGTGATCTTAGGGGCCGGGGGAAAAGCTCCACGGGGATGTTTGGCAAAGGCAAAGGCTCAGTCAGGAGTGAGTCCCTCTCAGTCTCTCCCATGCCTTGGGATGGTGGGAGGCACAATGAGAAGGAGGGTTTTCCCCCTGGGACGTGGGTGCAAGGGGCAAATCTCCCAAGAAGTGATGAGTGAAATGAAGAAAACAGGAGGAGCAGGAAGAGGACATATGCAATGAGTAGCCTGGAGGAGCTCAGGAGGTGGAAGGGAATATTTATTAACCAGAGGAGCAGCTCTGCCCGCAGCAGAGGTGACGTGCTGGGTCGAGGTGTGGCTGTGCTGTGCCACAGGAGGGGAGTGTGCCTGGGGCTCCCCCTGCTCCCTGTGCCCCTCACCTTCAGGAGGCACACACATCCCCAGCTTGCTCCTCCTCCAAAGACAGGTGTCTTCCACAGTAAAACACATGGCTACAAAAGAATCAGCTTTTAATTGCTTCTTCCTCCTTTTGTTGTGGAAAATAAAAAAAAGGATAATCTAAGCTTAGCTCACAGAGATCACTTCAGTTGTTTCTTTCAGACTCTCCAAGGTTTGGTGTGCACAGTGGCCTCTGCCCTCTGCACAGGGACAATGACAGGTCTCCAGGCTGACCAGCAGGATGGATATGATAATTATGCAGGGATATTTTTTCCCTGCTTGGTACTGCTGGTCACAGCCTGTTATTGTGTCTCTGCAATCCCAGCATGGGACCCAGAGCTAACCTACACATGAAGGCCATGCAAGGGCTCTGCATTATTTCCTTTAATGCTTGGTGCCTGTAATGCTTCTGGTTTTGTGTACTCTGCAGCCTAGGGCTGGGAGAATGGGCTGAATTTGGCCCAGCTCATACTGGGATAACTGGGGGTCTCCCAGTTTGCAGGGTGTGGCTGCTGCATGCAGAACAAGGGTATCAGTGCTGGTGTCCCCCAAGCTCCCATCCTGCTCTCTCCTGGGCTGCTGGGGACCAGCAACTACATAAACATCATCTCACAAAGCAGGTGCAGCGTGTCTGAGCCCAGCATCCCCATCCTCAGTGTTTCCATGCCAGGCTCCCAAAACCCCCACGGGCACCCTGCATCAAACCTGCTCCCACACCTGCCAAAGCGAGATGGGGGGAAGAACGATCAGGCCCTCGGTGCTGTTGCTCTTTAAAAAAAAAAAAAAAAAAAAAAAAGAAAAGGCAAGGAAAAAGTGAGAGAGAGCTGGTAGGAGCCCTAAGTGCTCTAGAGAAGAGATCCAGCAAGGCAGAGAGGCCTCTCTCACCATGGAGACGCGCCGGAGAGCGTGCGGAGGCTGTGCGCTCCAGTTCATTCGCTGCAAGGACTTTCCCCAAGCTATTCAAAGGGGATTTCGCCCTGCCAGCCTGCCCGGCTGCCTGCTGAACGCCGGAGGGCTCGCACCAGGCGGTGCTTCCCCGCGGCGAGGGGGGTGACACAGCCAGAGCTGGATGCAGCTAAACGGCTTTTGCTGGGGAGCGGTGGGAGGGGGAGTTCGCTGTAAATATTGCTGTTGGTTTATGAGGCTGGGTGCTAATCAGTCATAGATAGATAGATAGATAGATGGAGATACATTTTTTATTTGCAAGTGGCACAGCCAAATTGTTTTTCCCCCTCCCCAGTTCAAACCTGGGCTTCATTCCATCCTGCACAGGCAAGGAGGCTGTGGAGGGCACAGACCCGCTCGCAGGATACACTTTGTCCCCTCAGCAGGCAGCCACGGGCACAGCAAGTGCTTGCAGGCACATTCCTGGCTCCAGCACAGCCAAACCGATCTCTACTCTGGTGCTGAGCAGATACTGGGACCCCACTGTCCCACTCAAGCTGGGATGGAGGAGTCCCCTCCTGCTCTGTGCAGGGCTGTGGTGTCGCTACACTCCTGCGGTTGGATCCTAACTCCCTACGTATGGGACAGGCACAGTGCCATGGCTTGGTGGTCCAGTGGGAGAGTGGTGGTGGCCCTGCATGCCCAGTGCTCCAGTGATCACAGAATTACAGAATAGTCTGATTTGGAAGGGACCCACAAGCATCATTGACTCCACCTCCTGGCCCTGCACAGGACAGCCCCAGGGATCACACCATGTGCCTGAGGGTGTTGTTCAAATGCTTCTTGAGCTCTGTCAGTCTTGAGGCCCTGGGGAACCTGTTCCAGTGCCCAACCATCCTCTGGGTGAAGAACCCTTTCCTAATATCCAGCCTAAACATCCCCCGACACAGCTTCATGCTGTTCCCTCGAGTCCTATCACTGTGATGCTGCTCTGGCTGTGTTGTGGCTCTTTTCACCCTAAGTAAAACCTCCAGCACTCAGTGAGGCTGTGAAGAGAGTTAAGAGGATAAAAGCCATCTTATTCCTGTACCTGACGGGAGGTCTTTTTTAACACAGCTCCTGCATTTCCCCCTACAAGCCCCCGGATAGAAAGAGGGGTGCATGCATTGCTCACAGGCTGCATGAGGGGAAAAGATTCTTCTCCCAGAGGGTGATTGGGCACTGGAACAGGCTCCTCAGGGCAGCGGTCACAGCCCCAAGCCTGACAGAGCTCAAGGAGTGCTTGGACAACGCTCTCAGGCATGTGGTGTGATCCTTGGGGCTGTCATGTGCAGGGCCAGGAGTTGGACTCAGTGATCCTTGTGGGTCCCTTCCAGCTCAGGACATTCTATGACGATTGCATGAGTGAGTCTGTAGTGTCTGGGGCAAGGCTGGGAGACACGGTGTGGAAGGACCACGGCACGTGCGGGACCCACCTCCATCCCCATCCATCACCCAGCGTTTCGGGATGACGCAGGGACCCCTAAAACCGAGAACCCCGGCTCGGCACGAGCAGGTCGGGGGGCTGCGGGGTGGCCGAGGGCTCCCCGGGGATCTCCCATTTGCTGCGGCCGGGGGTGGAGGAGGGAGGGAGGGAGATGGATTTGACAGCTGTGCCCGGGAGGGGCGAACTTTCCGCCCGGAGTAGATACCGGGATAAATATAGACGGCATTTGGGCTGGCGCTTGGCTGGGACACCCGGGCAGGGCAGGGTCACCCCCGCGAACCCGGCACCCTGTCCCGGGAGGATCCCGGCTGGCCCCCGACACCGTGTCCCGGGAGGATCCCCGCTGCCCCCGGGATCCACCGACCCGTTCCCGCCGGGACCGTCCCGGAGCGGCCCACGAGTGTCCCCCAGCGGCCCCGGGAGGAGGAGGAGGAGGAGGAGGAAGAGAAAGAGAAAGAGGAGAAATGCTCTGCTCTGCTGAGACCCCACCTGAAATGCTGCACCCAGCTCTGGTGTCCCCGAGATAAAAAGGACATGGAACTGCTGGAGTGAGTCCAGAGAAGGGCCATGAAGTTGATAAGGGGACTGGAGCACCTCCCCTATGGAGACAGGCTGGGAGAGATGGGGGTGTTCAGTTTGGAGAAGAGAAGGTTGCACGGAGATCTCACAGCACCTCCAGTGTCTGAAGGGGCTACAGGGCAGCTGGAGAGGGAATCTTCATCAGGAACTGTAGCGATAGGATGGGGGGGATGGGTATGAATGGAGAGAGGGGAAATCTAATTTAGATATTAGGAAATTCTTTACTGTGAGAGTAGTGAGACACTGGCACAGGTTGCCCAGGGAGGCTGTGGATGCCCCAACCCCGGCAGTGTTCAAAGCCAGGTTGGATAAAGCCTTGAGCAACCTGGTGTGATGTGAAGTGTCCCTGCCAATGGCAGGAGGGTTTGGAACTAGATGAGCTGTAAGGTCCATTCCAACCGTTTTAACATTCTGTGATTTTAGGATTTGGCTTGTACCAGCCACATTGCGGCCAGCAGGACCAGGACAGTGACTGTCCCCCTGTGCCGGGCACTACTGGGGTCAGTTTTGGGCTCCTCAATTTCGGAAGAACATGGAGATGCTGGAGTAGATCCAGAGAAGTGAATGGAGCTGGGGAAGGGTCTGGAGCACAAGTCCGATGAGGAGCGGCTGAGGGAGCTGGGGGAGCTCAGCCTGGGGAAAAGTAGGCTGTGGGGGGACACCTTCTCGCTCTCTGCAACTCCCTGACAGGAGGTTGTAGTCAGCTGAGTATCAAACTGTTCTTCCAGGTAACAAGCCACAGGATGAGGGGAAGCGGCCTCAACTTACGCCAGGGGAGGCTTAGATTGAATATAATGGTTGTTTGTTTTTTTTTTAAAGAAAGAGTTGTCAGTAATTGGAACAGGCTGCCCGGGGCAGCGGTGGAGTCAGCACCCCTGTTAGTGTTCAAAAAACGCCTGGGGACACGGTTTAGTGGTGAACACCGCGGCGCCGCTGGTGGCACGGTTGGACTCGATCTTTGCAGAGATCCCTTCCAACCCGAACGATGCTGCGATCCTGCCGATTTATGACATCTCGCCGCTCGCCGACACGCCGTCCCGCTCCCGCCCGCGGAACGCTGGGTGCGCGGGCGCGCGTTTCCCTCGGTCGGCGCGGCGGCGCGTACCGAGGCGGGCTGGGGGCGCTCTTAAGCGGGCGGACCGGCGCGGGCGCGGGCCGCTATGGCGTCGCCCCCGCTGTCGGCGGCGGGCGGGAGCGGCGCCGAGCACA
>VYXB01001951.1:984374-1097928 GCA_013397135.1 Pachyramphus minor | reverse complement strand
TGCCGGGCTGCGGCGGGGGGGGGCGAGGTCGGTGCGGGGCCCCCAGGGGCTGGGCATGGGGCTTCTTCGGGGGCACGGGGCTGCCGCTCGAAGGGCGGCGGTGCCAAGGGGAAAGTTGTGCCCCGGGTGTCTCCCCCCGGCTGCACGTGCGGTGCGGGGGGGATGGAGTCCGGTGGGACACAGCCCCGCCGGGTCTGGGGGGAGACTGGTCGGGAAGTGTCCCAGCGGGAAAGGACCTGCGAGTGCTGCTCGTGCCCCGGTGGCCCAGAAGGCCAAGGGCATCCTGGCCTGTGTCAGCGATGGTGTGGCCACCAGGGCAGTGCCTGCCGCCCTGTGCCGGGCACTGGTGAGGCTGCAGCTCGGATCCTGGCATCAGTTTTGGGCTCCTCGATTCAGGAAGGACATTGAGGTGCTGCAGCAAATCCAGAGAAGGGAATGGACCCGGGGAAGGGTCTGGAGTGCACGTCCTGTGAGGAGCAACCGAGGGAGTTGAGGGGGCCGAGCCTGGAGAAAAGGAGGGTCGGGAGGACCTTCTCATTCCCTACAACTCCCTCGGCTGGAGAGAGATTGGAGCCAGGTGGGGGTCAGGCTCTTCTTACAGGTAACAAGTTACAGAACAAGAGGAAATGGCCTTCAGCTGTGCCAGGGGAGGTTCAGGTTGGACATCAGGGAGAATTTCATCACCGAAAGGGTGGTCAGGCATTGGAATGGGCTGCCCAGGGAGGTGGTGGAGTCACCAACCCTGGAAGTGTTTTAAGGGAAGACTGGACATGGCACTCAGTGCCATGGTCTAGTTCCCAAGGTAGCTATAATTAAAGGGTTGGACTCAGTGATCTCAGAGATGTTTTCCAACCTAAATGGTTCTTTAAATCCATCACCCTGGCTGTTGTTCCTGACCTCTCACCCTTGTGCAGTGTGGATGGCCCTGATGCTGCATCCTTTGGACAGGGGGAACGGGCCTTAAGTTGTACCAGGGGACATTCAGGTTGGATATTAGGAAAAATTTCTGCATTGGAGGAGTGGTCAAGCACTGGAACAGGCTGCCCAGGGAAGCAGTGGTGTCACCATCCCTGGAAGTGTTCAAAAAACAAGTAGACATTGTTTTACACATTGAAGTAGACTTCACCATACCATTTAGTGGGAATGGTGATGTTTGGTCAAAGGCTTGACTTGATCTTGGAGGTCTTTTCCAACCTTTATGATTCTATGAGATTGGTTTGGCTTTGGCAGACTCCACAGTGGGTTGAAGTCAGATGTTGGTGTGTGGAGGATTTGGCCTTTGGCCTTGGCAGGGATGTGTCACAGCTGGGTTGGTGGCCTGTCAGTGTGTCCCTGAGGCTTTGGGGAAGAACTTGACTGGTAAATCCACTGCCTCACCTGTGCTTTCCCAGCTCCCTGTGTCTGCTGGGATGGGATGGAGACGTAGTGCTGAGTGCCCACCTCCCCATGAGACAGTGGGGACCTGCACTGGTGACCCAGGGTGGGCACTGCAGCTTTGGGGCTCTGCTGTGACCACACAAAGGATGTGCCTGGGAGGATCTGTCAGTGAAGGGCTTTAGAGAGGATTGGGAAACTGAACTGGTTGGTTCTGGTTGTAACCTTGAACAGGACTCCTTTACCCGTTCAGTCCCTGTGAACTGAGCGAGCTGTAGGAGGCATCCTGTGGGAATATACACAATGTCACTCCTTCCTGTTACATAAAACAAACAGAGCACCGATTGCAAAGCACTGTAATAATCACTTAACTTGCAGAAACTGAAAAACTGTAAGCATTGTTACACCTGGAAGATTAAAGAGTAAAAGTACAAATATAGGCTGGATGGGGTTTGGAGCAACCTGGTTTATTGGAAGGTGTCCTTGCCCATGGCAGGGGGTTGGAGCTGGATGATCATTAAGGTCCCTTCCAATCCAAACCATCCTATGATTCTGTGGTTCCAGTGTGTGGCAAGAGATGCTGCTGCCTGGACTTGAGAACTGAATCCCACTCATTTGGATTAATAGTCAAAGTTGAGAATGCACATCTTTCCCATGTGTTCCTCCCATATGGATTACCTGTGTCCTACTACTGCCATGTGTAAGTGCTTTCGTTTTTTAGTGCAATATTTAATTATCCTCTAAGCTGGCGGCTCCCAGGCTGTGGTTTGTGGAGCAGTAATTATATTAAAAGCAGGCTGGTCACGTGAGCTTTTGTTTTCAGATTGTGCTGGCGCTTAAACAGGTTTCCAGGCTTCTCTTTCCCTTGTAAGAAAAGGAGGGTAGAGAAAAAATACTAGGAGAACTTTTAAGAATAATAAGACCATGCCCAGGATGAGATGAAAAGGGTGGTTTTTCTCTTCTGTAATTTTTTTGTCTCTGTTTTCAGGAGAATTGTTGTAAATAATCTCTTCTTTTTTATTCTGTTGCAAACGCTTTGTGAATGTCCTGGGTGGAAATGGGAAGGGATTGCTTGCCTGTCAGCTTGTGCTTGTCCACAGACTCCAGAGGGTTTCCTGGTGTTAGACCAATAAGGTGTTCAATGTTAAAAATTACTCAGAAGGTATTTCACAACAGTTTTGATACTAGTCAGAAAAAAGCTGGTAATTAACACTGTGTCAGCAGAGATTTCCAGTTGCCTTCAACTGAGGGGAACAGGGCACTTTTGTGTCCTTCTCCTCTGTCCCTGGCCAGGCAGGATGCAACAGCAAATGCCTTTGTGCTGCTTGGTTCCAGGCTGTGCTTGGCTCCTGGATTTCCATGCCTTTGGCTTCCCAGTCCAGAAAGGTGCCATCCCTGTTAGAGTGCCAGGAGTGTAGTGCTGGCACTGGGAGAAGTTTGCTAGCACAGCTACTACAGGATTAAGCCCTGCTAACTTTGAGTTTTGCAGCATTTTGTGCTTTAAATCAAAACGAGGGCGCTTAATGCAAGTTTTCTGTATTTAATTACAGCAGCCATATCAGGATGCATAATGAACTGCTGATATATTACCCCCGTGGACGGTGGAATTGCTGGCACACAAAAGGTGCTGACTCAGATCTGTCCACTGCCCTTGATTTGGCATCCTTGTCTTTCCTCAGTTTAGTGTTTTGTGACACTAAAGGCTTTGATTTAAGATACAGCACCGTCATAAAAGAGGTGACAGTAACAGCTGAGCTCTCTGTTAAAATACTGTATATTATTTATTTCAAACTGTTTGGGTATATAGGCATTTTCCTGCAATTTTATTACCTTTTATTGGAGGCCATTTCAGGGTTTTATTACTTTTCTCTCTGATTTTGTTTATGTGTCAGAGACTTGAAAATAAGGGGATTGCTTAGTTGTCATCTCCAGTGAGGTTTTTAGAAGATGTTGCTGAGTTTACGACTCTGCCCCAGAACAGGAGGAAGAACAGATTAGGCCGTAGGGCTCTGGACTGGGACTGATTTTCCTTTTCTTCCTGTACTTTCAGTGTGGCTTTGGGCAAATCACTTGTCTGTGCCTTGAGTCTGTAGTGGTGAAGTGAAGGGAGGACTTTGTTGAGGCATTGAGGATGTAAAAACTTAAGGGTCAGCGGGTGCAATAATGGAGACCAGTATAGTGGTCGTGATTTAGGGAGGGGAAGGAATCCAGAACTTGCTGGAAGTGATCAGAGTGAGAAGACTGCCCTGCTAGGAGGAGGATGTGCCAGTGCCTACATAAATGCTGAGAGGTGCTGACAAGCTGCAAAGCCAGTGCCACTGGCAAAAGGGGGCTGTTGCTGACTCCTGAGTATAGGCTCAAGAATAAATTCCCATTTTTGCATGACTTCTTTCAAATATTGTGGATTGTGATGCCACAAACCTGCCCTGAACATGGGAATTTCTGCCTGCAGCTCCCTGTTGCACAGAACCGTGTTCTGGCACTGACTCAGTTGTCACCTCTGTCTCTCTGGGAAATGCAGCCCCTTGGTCATCAGGACCCCTTGCCTCCTGTGGTTGGTGTTTGCTTGTCCTTCCTTACGGCCCATTTTTAGTCAGGGCTTTCCAGTTGGTTGGGGCAGAGCTTTGGGCAGGGATGGGCAGGAATTGCTGTCTTGCCAAAGAAATTCAGCTTATTTGGCTTATGTACAGCTAGACCTTAGTCCTGCTGCTGTCCACGGAGGTTCTGTTCCTGTTGCTGCTCCATAGGGAGGCTGCAGATATGATTCACCTTACAAGATTTACAACCAGGTGAGAATATTTGGCTGGGATTCCCTGCTGTATAAATATATTAGTTGAAAAATTAGCAAAGAGCCTTTTTACCACCACCAGGGAGGGGGAACCTGTCATAGAGTAATGAGAATCTCAAGGTTTCTCATAGTCTGGGCCAGCAACTGGAGTTGTATGAGGATGGTATACTGCATTAACACATCTCTCTCACTCTTGTTGTGACCTTCAGCTCTCAGGTGAAGGCCTGAAGATTTCCAAATTTCCATTTTGGCCACAAATGGAGGTGACTGCAGACACTGCCCATTTGGGTCATCTTTGTACAACTCCAGAGAATAATGCCTGCAGAGAGAATACCAGGAAAGTTTTAAATGCATTCCAGCTGTCATGTTCTCTTAATGCAGCTGATGAACTGGAAATGAGGAGAGCTGAGCATCAAGTGACCAGTCAGCACCCCAGAGACCTTCAGTAATTATTTTGTGGGCAAAGAATGAGAAACTCTCAACTTAAAATACTAATATGGACTCTTTCTGCTGGTTATGGAGAAATACAGCTTTTGAGGGCCTCCAGGGAAGCGGCAGGAGGACAGAGTCCTCCACAAAATTTTTGCAGTTTGTCATCGTTGGCCTGTTTAGCTAAAAGTCCCCTTCCTCAGCTGTCAGTCTCAGGTGCCCTGATGTGTTAAAATTCCTGGTTGGTTTCTCAGGCATAGTGGAGTCTTGTGGCAAAAAGAGGGGAGCCAAAATCTTTGTTTCATTCTTTCCAACAAAACCACTGCAAGCCTTTTTAATACATCTTAAAATAGCAAACAGGGCAAAAGTGCACTTTTTTCTCCCCCTTCTTGATGGATGAAATTTAACTACTGTTCCTTGATTTGTATTACTATCGATGTCACTAACAGTCCTCCCCGACGCTGGAACAGCCTTTGCATGCCAAGTCTCAAGAGAGGAAACTGCTGTTGTGTTTTGATGATGGCAGTGGAAAATTAATATTAAAACAGATTTTATTCTTTTTATCCATCTTGGCCAATTTTTGCAGGTTGGCTGTTGAACTAAAGAATTGCCAAGCAGGCATTTTCCATACAGATAATGAATTTGCTCTTTTAAAACAAGCGGTCCAATCTACCCCTGAGCACAGAAGAAAACATTTAGTCTACATGAATTGTGACTGATTTATAGGAGTTAACTGTTGCTAGCCTGTTCTCCTATTTCTCCATGAAATGCGATATGTTGTTTTAAGGGCCAGCTAAGATGTTCTAATTTGGATGAATTGCTCACTGGGAGACAGTCAGATGTACAGAAAATTAATTTCAGTTACAGTCACTCATATCCTCTAACACTTTAAATGAAAACATAGTGTAACTAATAAATATCTCTCAGCACGGGCATGCTCTCTTTAAAGCCTGATTAATGATTCCATCCTCAGCATAAAATCCCCACCCTGTTAAGGTGAAGAATTGTTAGTTGATTTAAGCACTTCACCTGCCTGAACACTTGAGCATATTTCATAAAACATTTGCTGAATGCAGTTTGGTTTTGCTTGGCTAACAAAATGTCCATCCAGCAGCCTTTGCCCACCTCCAGGACGTACCTGTGATCCCTCCCCCAGGGTCCCCAGCTGTGCTGGGTTTTTTGGCAGGATGCTGTGCTCTGTCTGCAAGGGACTTGGTGTGATAACTGTTGCATTTGGAGCCATAGTTGTGCTCTGCCTTCTAGTCTTTCATCCATCATCTATGTGGGATATACAGTACATTCATTAAAAAATTTTAAAAAAAACCACAACAACAACAACAAACCACCACAAACAAACCCAAACAAACAAAAAACAACAAAAAGCAAAGGAACCAAGAACCAACCCATGTTTTGTGCAAATTGATTTCCTGTCACAATGGTATCTTAATTGCAGGGAGATTCATTTTGCCTGTGACACCTGTGTGCAAGGGCATTTATTTTCTATGAGGAAGTGGCACTGGTAACAAGCAGATCTGCTGAGTCCTGCCCCACATTCCCTGGCTGTTCCAGGCAGGGACAGAGACACCTTCACTTACATGTTTTCTGAGCTGACTTCAAGAAAATCTGTTACCCAATTCTCAGCTTGCTAATTGCTCTGTTCTTGAGGCAGTTGTCAGTGCTGGCCGCAGGGCAGGAACCTGGTTGTGATTTGGAGCCCTGGGCAGGTGTATCCTCTGTCAGACCTCTGTGGTCCCCTTTGTGGAGAGCTCACAGAGGACATGTGGCTGCTGGACTTCCCTGCAGCCACTCCATGGAAAACTTCTGAATCCCACTGACACCAGGTCCATTTTACACTGGCCATAACATTTCTTTCCATATATCTGTGCACCAGTTCTGGTTAAATCCCTTGCTTCCTTGTGTTTCTTATTTCCTCACACACAGTTTGATTTCTGCCTTGTTTCTGACAGACTGGTTCATCTCTGGCACTCAGGCCTTGACTTGTCTCTCACACAGTGCTTCCATGTATCCAGGTGACTCGGAGCAAATTCAAAAGCTGCCTGGCATTTTTACTCTGAGTTTGTCCCCTTGCCTCCAGAGGACTTTGCAAATAATTAAGCAAAGCCTGTTTACTTGAGCTTTGTGCAGAAGCAGGTGAATTTCAGCCTTAATGACTGATCATCTCTGTAGAAACCCTAATCAACAGAATTTTTCTTGATACTGGTGGGGGATGAGGCATTTGGCAGGGTAATAAACATAACATTAGTGAGAAATCACTCACTGGTTATCCCTGTTGGGTAATGCATGCAAAATAAATGAGCTGCATAACAGAATTGCTTCCCTTCCATCACACAAATAAAACACAGGGATGCAAAAGTTCTAAAATGGGGGTGAGATAGGGTTGAGTTGTGTGACTTGTTTCCCCCCCAAAACCTTTCTTCTGGCCTAATAACAGAATTATCCTGAAACCATAAGAACCAAGAATTTTCCTTGAGCAAGTCCCCTTTGGTTTGTTCTAACAGAAGGAAATTCCTTTTTTTCAGGTGAAACTTGGAACCTGTAACACCCCCAAGCCCAGCTTCTTTGATTTTGAGGGAAAGCAGAAATGGTAAGAGGAAATCCTTGTAATTCCTAGCAGTTTCTGGCTCTACTTCCTGTTTGTCAACTATCTGTTGAGGGATTATGGACCTAGAGGATGTCAACTCAGAGAGTCTGCCACTGAACTGGCTTTGAAATCCTTTGTTTAACAGGGAAATGTTTGCTGCTGTGCCTGATGCAGATATGAAATACAAGACTCCTCTCTTTTACCTTGTTCATCCAGAACTATCCTGCACACAACAAAAAATGTTGTGGAAACAGCTATGGCTTTGTGAACACAAACTGTGTTCCAGCCTGGATCAGGATCCCCTGAAAAATCCTTTCATAGCCAAGAGCTGCAGTGACAGTGGC
Source organism: Pachyramphus minor (assembly GCA_013397135.1). Lineage (NCBI taxonomy): Eukaryota > Metazoa > Chordata > Aves > Passeriformes > Tyrannidae > Pachyramphus > Pachyramphus minor. The sequence goes on along the minus strand of VYXB01001951.1, from coordinate 1,090,391 downwards.
CATTCATGGCTTCAGAGAAAAGTTGACCATTCCAAACTGAAGGAAAGATGGCTTTGCATCCGCTGAAAAGATTTAGATGAATCCGACTGCTGTGTTCCACTGATGATGCTCTGGAAACACGCTGTGCTGTCTCTGAGGGACTCACTGATGTTTTTCTGTCTCTCCTAGGGAGGCCTGGAAAGCCCTGGGAGATACCAGCCCTCACCAAGCTATGCAGGAGTACGTTGCTGCAGTGAGGAAGCTCGACCCCAGCTGGAATCCACAGGTAGGAAGCATGAAAACACTGCTCAGAAAACAAACCAGCGTTTGTCTTTGTAAAGCTGACAGTGGTTCAGCTTCACACAGATTTTTAATTGCTGCATGGCAAACTTCATTTTGAGCAGATTAAGGTCTAAATTCGTTTTCAAACTCTCCTTTCGTTACGACTGGGACATGAAGAACCATCTCTTTCATTCATAATGATCTCCATTGCAGCGAGCGCATGCACAGGGTTGGTTTGGCTGTAGTGATCTAATTTATTTTGCTCTTATTGGTTCATGCTGTATTTAGCATGTAAAGATACTTTTTATTCTTTTCTCATCTTTCTCTTTTCAACTACTAGTTAAATGTTGATCAATAGAAAGCAATCTCCATGAGAGTGACATGAACTGAATGATCAATTCTAAAAATGTTTGCTTTTTGTTTCGGTGCAGCAAATTACCAAATCTGATTATGATTAGGTACTCCAACATAACAAGTCCTGTGTCTGTGCTATAGGGAGACTATGCTGTCATTTTAATTAATCTCTCTTTCATCTACCAGGTTTATTACTTGATTAGATCCTTAAGGATATCTCCTGTTTATAGACCGACTTTTATACAATTTTTAAAGAGGATTGCTCTTTAGAAAAAGTATTGCCTTTGGAAATAGAGATATTTCACTAATAGCAAAATGCTGAAGGCATGGTAATTTCTTTTCACGGTAGGAAATTGATTCTTTTTTGGTCCTGTGCTTTGGAAGCAAAATCTTGTGTGTGAGCACAAGCCTACAAATCAAGAATTTGATTCTCGTTTGTCTTCTGATGCTGTTCTGGAGACTTAAGAGTAATTGTTTTTCCTTCACTTGTTCATGTTCGTGCCACTGATACTGTTTTTACAGGAAAGAAATGTTGTCATTTAGAGAAAACCCTTTTTAATGCCCTTGGGGAAAACAGTTTTATATGCTGTACAGTTAGCAAAAGCTGGCTGCTTGCTGTGTAAATTCTTGTCTGACCTAAAATTCCCATACAGAACTGAAATAATTTGTAAAAATCTGTGTATAATTCTGAATGAAGAAAGTGCCAAATGAAACATACAGATATTAATTTAAAAAAATTAAAAAACCCCAACAAGCAAACACCCAGTGCTTTCCTGAACAGATTTCTCACCGTGGTGACAGGCTTAGCTTTGGGTATTCACTTCACTTTCTTGCCTCAGAGAAATAATTGTTGTCCCAGGTGTGAGCTTCAGGTTACAACACTGTCAGCTAGAAAAGTGGAATGTTAGCTTTGTACAAAACAAATATTTTCAAGAAGCCGTGTAGCAAACAAGGAACAGTTGACAGCACTGCTCCTCCCTTATTCCCCCGAGGTGAGGAGGTCACCTTAGCAGAAAATGTAACTTAAAAGTTAGCATTAAAGTACAGGTGGCATTGCTTTCTTTACAAGAAGTCACTTGTCCTATCTACAGACTTCCTACAACTTCCTTTTAATTCCACTTTTATAGGACCAAAATGCTGGCAGGGGTCTGTCCTCTCACTCTGATGTGTCTCATGCTGCTCTACTCTTGTTTTCTTTGCTTCCCCCCACTAAATTCCCGTTCTGGAGCCACGAGAGGGAGCTCTGTTCTTTAGAATGATGGAGGAGCATGTGTCAGGGGATGGAGATAAAACAGCTATTTTAGTCTTCAAATTTCAAATTGGATTTATAGAAAAGATCTGTGGGTACATTACAAGGTGCTTCATCACTGTCACTGTGTCTCCTTTACGCGCTTGTCTGCGGGGTGTCTTTGGATTTTTCTTACGTTCAGTAGATCATGAATGAAATACTCCCAGTGTTTGGTTAAAAGCAGCATAAAGTGCCTGGTAGAAATTTGGAAAGTTCATCTTTCAGATCGTTATGAATCTTAAATGGTAGTTACAGTACAAAGGTGTTGTATTTCTGATTGTGGAGCTTCATGAATTTTGGTGTTGTGTAGCTTTCTCAATATTACCTGCTTATTTTCTCTTCTACAGTTCATCTCGCCCATTAAAGTTGTTCTTTTGTGTTATCTCAAATTCTCCTCAGGCTCCTGTTTCATATGTTTGCAAAAGGGTTTTAATGTCTTGATCCTTTAGTACTAAAGATGCAAAATTTTAAACTTAAAAGCAGTATATATTTTTTGTGGGTTCGTTTTTCCCCCAGCAGATTTGCTGCTGTTCTGGAGCTGTCAGACTGTCGGTATTTTTGTTAATAAATAGAATGGAACTAAGTGCAGTATTTCTTATGCAGTCCAAATGGATCCACTTCTTCATTCCTTTTTCTGGATCCTCCATTGATTCATTCTTTCATATTGATCTTGCAGTTTCTATATTAGTACATTTTCTGCATCAGGCTGTAACTGCTATAATTTAGTATCTTTGTTTTGGATGGTGAAAAAAACCCCAAAGTAAAAGGATTCTGCTGCAGTTGGAGTGCCCTGAATTTGTGTTCAGAAGTGGTGAAAACACCAGTAGCAGCCAAAATCTGATCTGCTGCTTCTGCTGCTGTGTGGAGTCTGGAGTTAACTGCACTTTATTAGAAGACAACTGAATGTTAAGAGGCAACAGCCCAGCTGTTCTCCACTCTTTGAAGCTGGTATTTCATTTTTGACAGTAGAGGCACATCTGTTGGCTCATCTCCATGGCTATTTCCAATGTGTTTTAGTTCCTTCTTCACTCTGCAGGTTGTCTGATAGTCCTGCCAAGTCTTTTCTTTCAGAGCTTAGTCTAAAACCTGGAAACAAATGATCATACTGCATTTATTTTCAGCAATTTTATTTGCCGGGAAATCTTTAAAATAGCAGATAACCGAAAGGATGTGGAGGTGAGATCCGTTGTCTTTACATCCATGAATCCACAGCAATCTCCTTGCTATGTTTGTCTTGATCGCAGCAGAGTAGAACCAATAATCTCAATTGGCTTTTTAGGATGCTTTGCAGTTGGGCCCTCCTGTGTTGGCATAGTCTTACTGCGTGTGGTGTGGTGTGTTGTTTTGTTCCTTTTCCCAAGAACAGCTGTCAGCAGGAGGTCAGGAACAGTCTTTTCCATGCAGTCTCCATTCTCCTCTTGATGCAGTCTTCCTTCGTCATCTTCTACCTTTTAGCACATCTTTTGTTTCTTGTTCTTGCTTGTGAGTCATTCCTTTCAGTCTGAAGTTCCAGGCAGTGGAAAGGTAATTGCTTGGACCAGCTCAGCTCTATTTGCATATTTCAGAGACATCACCTGTCCTTCAAGTCTATTCAGTCTTCCTCCAGAACAGAGAATAATTTATGAAGCCATTCTTTTGCATTCTCTAGCCTTAAACGTTTCATGTCAACACCTCCCACTGGTTTCGGTCCTTTGGAAAGGAATATGTGTCCCAGCAGAGTCTGGTGTGTCCACCTGTCATCTTCCTGCTTTACTGGCAGCAAGTGATACGTTTCTTTTGGTGGTGTGTGTGAATTAGGTGATGACACTCACCTGCCCTCCCTGCCAGGCTCTGTGTGCCCATCCCTCTGACCTATCACAGTGGTGCTGTCCTGCAGCTTTAGCAATGGACTCAGGGATTTTGGGAATATCACCTTCACAAACTGGTGTCTTCCACCTTGGTGCAGTAACTGTGTTTTCGTGTACATCACTGTATAATCGGATACTTTAGTACTAGCGGCTGTATTTCCATTCCCCGACACGCTCCAAAATTCTAGTCTCTGTCGTGTATTTCATATCACAAATCCCTGCTGGCTTCAATCCAGAGTTTTCAAACCTGAGGCAGCCATGGGAGAAGCAGAAGCAGGCCAGCACCTTTTCTCAGCAGCACTGAACACATCCCTGCCACCGAAATCCCTTCTCCAGGACCGCGGCCACTGAAATCCCTTCTCCAGGCCACACTGCAGTGGGGTGGTCGGGAGCTGTTATTGATCCATTCTTGCTACATGGCACAGCTCAGACAATAAAAATAAATAATAAAAAAAGCATCCAGATTTGCTCATCTGTTTTAGCCTTTCATTTGCTGATTGCAGTTTTGGCATCACTCGATTCTAAATATTTCCTTTTCCTATTTCTTATATTGCGCATTTACCAGTTCCAATCTCAACAGCTTGTCACTACCAACTTCAGTGGCATCCTTTCCCAAACACTTAGAGGCCTCTTCCTGTTTGCTTTGACTGCTGAAACTCACAGGAGGACTTAATGATTTTCTATTTATATATTAAAATTCTAAAAATTGGCATTTTAACTTGTTTGACTCGACTTCATCGGTAATGCACTTAGCAGGATTTCTGCTGTGTAATGAGGAAAGTTGGATAGTAGGAATCTGAAGAGCAGAGACTTGTCTCGAAGGCAAAGTTGGAAGAGAGCTTGAGCTCAAAGAAAATAGACGTTCACCAAACATCTTTTTAAGCTCTTAAAGGTATGAAACTCCATTGCTGATGTTTGCAGGAGAGAAAGCTGCCTGTGGTTGTTTTTTTTTTCAAGTACTGTTCTATACCCTGTTTGAGTAGAGGATTTATTTCTCTGTACTCTGGGCTAAGTAATGAATGGGAGTAAAATCCCCCCATTGCTGTGGTGGTGTGGGAGCACTGAGTCATGCCAGGACAGGACCCCTGGGGAATACAGTGTCAAGAAAAAGAAAACAAACTTCAGAGTGAACAAAATAGCAAATGCACTATTGCTGAAGGCTTGGAGGAGTCCAGTAAGCTGGAAAACCTGTGGGAATAAACAAATGGATTTGTCCAGTGGGTGTTTTTGCAGGAAGTACTGCAGGGGGCAATATTTGATAAGGTGGTTGGCCAGGTACTCTGTGCCCAGGGCTGGGCTCTGTCCCCCCTTTCTTCTGGTGAAATAACCTTTGTCTATCACGTTTTAAATGCAACAAGCAAGTTGAAACTAAATTGTGGAAAAGAGAATTCGCAATCTGAGGATGCAGTGGAAAGCAGAATAAACAACTCCCAGATTTGCAGCACAGCTGAGCTTGTATGTGTGCTTTTGTTGGCTCGCACCAGGTGCTGCTGAGATATTTTAACAATTGATTGAAATTACTGAGCCGCTTGTATTTAAGTAAGATCTCCAAACCAATTTAGAATTTCTGTCGTGTAGGATCTCCAAGGGAACTTAAAAATTTCTGTACTGACTCAAATACAAACTGGGTTTCCAGTGGCATTAAAACAAGCATTTGGAAACCCAGTCCTAACTTTTCTTAAATTTGGACTCATTGCTCAAGTCTGTCCTCTTCATATCCGGAACAAGAAGCTTTGATCTTTTGCAGCTTACAGGTTTTATGTGTCTGGTCAACTTCTCTAGGAATTAAATTAGTGGCTGGTGAATCATACTGCATTCCAGTGTGGATTTCTTGGTTAGTACTTCAGGCTGATGGAATTTCTTCTGAAAATTAAAAAAAAAAGGGTCAGAAAAGCTCTTGTCTGTAAACAAAACGAGTGCACCCATCGTGTTTTCCTATTTTGTCTGTCAGTCAAACAGATGTCTCCCGTGATAATCTGTTCCAGCAGCCACCCTTTGCTGTTGGGGAAGAGCAGCAGAGTGGTGTGGGCAGGATTACAAGGGGGATGGGAAGAGCAGGAAGGGAAAAGACCTGTTTGGGTCTCTCTCTGCTGTCACCAGCAGCAGTGTGCTCACACACCTGCCTTCCTTTGGGTAAATATCTCAATTTATGGCTTGCTGTGCTGCGAGGTCAAAAACTTGGAAAAACAAGCGACTTTATTTCTTTTGTAGTATAAAAGCAATTTAATTGCATTGTGTAAAGTGGGCACTAATCAAATTATGGCTGTGCTCCTTAAAGCTTGCTGTCCTGTGCTGTGCTAGTGCAGCACCCTGGGAAGAGGAGCAGTGCTGGCAAGGTCTTTGCTCTGCACGTTTCTTTCTGGTTTTGTACAGAGAGATCCTTGTGTGGCATTTCACCCTGAGGGAGTTTCCTGTTTGACTTGTTTGGTTTTTTTACCCAAATGTTAATAAACAAAACGTAGAAAAGAAACTGCACTGTTTACTATACATATTTTGGCAGCTCTTATTTCAGCGAGTGGCCACACCGGAAGAAGCAAATCACTGAGATAATTCATAAACTCTAATCAGGCTCTTTCTCTTTTAAGGAAAAAAAAAACCAAACCAAAACAAACCCAAACCAACCAAATCATCAAGTCTGGGGGGTTTTTTGATTGTTTTCTTTGTTTGGTTTGGCTGGTTGGTGGTTCTTGGGGCTTTTTTACTTTTTTTTTTTTTATTATTTCTAACAAAAAATTAAGCACTAGAAATTGAGTAAAACCAGAAAACTGATCCACCCCAGGCTTCTGGGTTTGGGGCATGTAAGACTGTAATGTCCTCTGGGTTTAGGTTTTTTTTGGGAACTGCATTGGGATATGTAATAGTTTTGAGGTGTTTTATGTCCTGAGAAGGGTTAGATCTTAACACACAGAGGGATTCCTCTGTCCTGCTGCCTTTTGCCAGCTGCATGAGGGACAATCTCTAGCATGCAACTGGAGTTAGTGGAGGATGCAGCTTTCCTGTGGGAGGGAGTAATTTACTGTGCATGGCTGAGAAAACATTGCAGCTTCACCTCACTCCTGCTTGTGAGACTAGAGGTGGAGTGACCCACCTTATTGTATCCAAGTTGGAAAATTGGCAGTTTATTAACTGCACAAATGAGACATTGAGTGCTTTGCTTTTCGAGCATGGCTTCAGAACCAATTTTTTTATTAGTAAGGGGATGTTTTTGTGTTCCTGTTGTGTAAGAAGCTAAAATACTGAATATGAAGAAATACCAATTAAATTTCCCCTTCTCCTGCAATAAAGGTGGGTATTGTTGCATCCTTTACTTCTCTGTGCCTTCTCATGAGGAAAGTGTGCTGGTGCTCTAAGTCTTGGATGTAGGTCCTACTCATAAACAAAGCTGTCCATAGGTGATTTACTACCTTTCTCTCCCTGTCTTTGCTCATGCAACTCCAGCAAGTAACACGTTCTAGCAACTCACTTGCCAGGCACTGGGGTGTTGTGCTGGTGGAGCCATCAGCCACAGTGGGCTGGGATTTTGCTTGTGGACAAGCCTGATAAATCACAGGGTCTTTTCTCTCCTGCAGTTGCATTTTATTGCAGAGTACAAAACAAAATGCCAGACACGGGGTGAGATTTTTCAGTTGTTTGGAGTCGTGGCTCTGGAAAGCTGTGCAGAAGTGAAGAAGTTAAAATGAACAAACGCCTCTTAGTAGAAATACAAACAGCTGGAATATGTGCCAACCTCCCATCCCCTGGGAGACTGTTGGATTGTTCTCTTTGATTTTACATCTCTGCAGAAATTTATGGTCTCGGCTCCTTTTATTTATGACACTGCGATCCTCGATCAAGCGATTGATTGAAATGCAGGAGTGCCAGGCTGCAAGCCTGTATTTTAGGGAGGGCTAGAAAGCAAACCAGCAATGCAGTCATGTACTGAAAGCTGCACTGGAATACCTCTACAGAGGTTGCCCAGGCTTCTGTGTCCCTAAACTTCTTCACAGTAAAGAATTAGGATGGCAAGGGTTCATACCTCTTTTATTACCCTCCTTTTAAGGTGCCTGTTCAGGCTGAAAACACACTGTATGTTAAATGTGTGATCTCACTAGCCCTGCAAGGGCTAACTTCTGCTTGTAGAGATGTGTTTTTCCAGCTCAGATCCAGCAGTGCTGATGCACCATGTTGTGAGTGTGCTGTGTTCTGGGAATTGCAAGCAAGAAATTGGGGGGCTCAGTGTTTTTTGGCTCCCAGTGTAGTGATTTTGGCTAAATATTTAAGCGAGGATGAAATATTTTTCCTTTTGAATATGTCGGTGAATTAATTTTCATCATCTTGCGCTAATTAAAAAAATATATATTGTACTATTTGGAACGCATTCAGAGAAAAGAAGAATAATTAGAGGCATAGCTCTGCCTTGCTGAGTGTGCTGCTGCAGCACAGTGATGTGTGTGGCATCCCAGCGTCACGATTCCTGGCTTACAGGGGGATGAGGACGCTGCATGACAGACAGATACACCAGGAGAAACTGAAAAAAGATCAAATAAGTTTAAATGGATATATCAAACTACTGGCATTCAGTGATGACAAGATGTAACAGAATGAGGCAAAGTACTGTGTGACTTTCTGTGCAGTAGGGATTTAGTTGCTTTTTTTCTTTTCTCCTTAATCACGCACCAGAAGTGACAGGTTGTGCTGTGTGGCTGCAGTGCACAGGTAGCAGTCCCACAGCACTGGTTATTCTGTGATCCCATGGCTCTGGGGTTGGAAGCACAAGACACAGCTGAGTTCTGGGACCTTAAAACTTCACTTGAGCAAGTGCTCTCCTCGCTCAGAGAGCATCTCAGTATCAGGGAAGGTGGAAGTTGCTGCTGATCCTCTGCTGAAGGTTGTTGCTTCTACAGCTGAGTTGACAGAATATGGTTAGAGATTTTACTTTTTTTTTTTTTATTACTTGGCTTAAACTGAGAAGGCAAGGTTGGGTTTGTGTCAGACCACAAGCTGGAATGACTGAGACGCAACCAGAGGTGCCCTCTGTCATTTCTGCCTTGAGGTGGCAGTTTCAGGCAAGGCGAGGAAGGGGTTCAAATGCCATGTGCACTTTTCTTTTGTTGCAGATTTTAGCAGCAATGCTGCTCCTCAGGAACAAAAAAGTGGATAAGGAAAGTATTGAAAAGCTTGTCTTTATGAAGCAGCAGTGTGAGGCTGGAAGCAGGAAAGAGCAGTGTTGTGACAGGAGAAGTGACTCCGCCAGCAATGAAAACTTTCCTGTGTGGGTTCATTTCTGTACTGAAACTCCTGTAGCTAAGACAAATTGGTAAATGAGGCTTTTGGTAGTGCTGGGCAGCGTGACAGAACTGGGGTCTGGGAAAGCTGCAGGATGGGCTGGCAGAGGAGAGGTGTTGAACCAAGCAGGGTGCTGCCGTGGGCAGTAGGGACAGGGCAGGTGAGCAGGCAGTGAGGGGCAGTTCAGGAGCTTGGGGCAGAGAGCAGAGCAGGCTGAACCTCAACCTGATGTAACAGGAGGAAAAATAAACAGGAACTTTCATGGGGAGGTGGGGAGGACTAGAAGGGTAAGAGGTACCTTCTCTGCTCAGTCTTAGCTGGGGTTGCAACTAGATGACCTTTAAGGCCCCTTCAACCCAAGCCATTCTATGATAATTCCTGCTGGCCAAGCAGCAGACAGCCTTCCTGAGCCCAACTGATTCAATGCACCGAAGTCCTGCTGCTTGGGGTGGCCCAGTGAGGTGGTGAGTGAGGGTGGGCGGAGCAGACACAGCCTCCTCTGCTTGTGGCATGTGGGTGGCATTCAGGAGGGAGGCTTTGGACTTGCTCTGCAGCTTGCTTGGGAACTTGTGGTATCCTCTCCTCAAACTCCTGTTTTGGCCAGCAAGCCACCAGGCTGGGTTAGCAGCTTGACTGCCTTTAATGGGCAAGGGTGCAACCTCTAATAAAAGAATCTAATTTTTCAAAGTCATTGAAGCTGTTGCAGAACTCTCAACTTGATGTGTCAGAGGCCGTTAAAAGAATTCAGAAACTTGGGAAGAAATCGCAGGTTTATCTTACTGTGGAGTATGTAATGCCTTGATTTTTAGGTGTGGAGCTGTAGGCATTTCCTTGATGGTATTCAAACACAGGAAGGGTCTGTGTACCCTGCTGCTTCACACAGTGATGTAAAGGCTGGTTTAAAAGAGAGAATGTGTTAAATAAAAATAGCACATCCTTTTGGTAAGGAGGGAGTAGCTGCAATTGTTTTGTGTATAACATAAGCTGTAACATAATTAAGATGTTTCTTTAGTGAAGATCCAGCTTTTCGTGTTGGAAGAAGGGTAAGTGGTTATGTTTAGCTTGCTCTTTACAGGAAGTATCAAGGAGGTATTGAGTGTAATTACTGGAGATCAAGATTTTGTTTTGATGTTGGTTAATGTCTTGTAAAAGTTATTTGTCTCTTAGAGTGGAAAAGGAGTTATCCTTTAAAAGAGCAGGATTGTTACTATTTAGATTCTTGGGTACTGTTGTACCAAATTAGTTCTATTGGAAGGGAAGATGACACTTCTTAAGTGTCTCTGGAGCATCCTGTAAGTATTTTGAGCTGAACTAACCAACACAAAGGCACATAAAGGCTCAGGCACAGCACTAGAGCTGCCTCCAGATCCTGCTGCATCCTTCTTGCTGAGCCTGCCCAGGGTTACACCGTCACTTCAGAAACCTGCTGTTCCCACTGGGTTGCTCAGATCCTTCCCTTGCCTGAGTCTGTGGGGACAGGGATCAGCAAAGATCTCTTCATTCTTCCATTTCTCTGCCTGCAGAGCTCATAAATCCATGCTCTGCCTTCACAGCCAGATCTGTTGGAGGAAACAAATGTCTATGGCACTGGTCAAGTTGCCAGTGGGGACATTGGCCACTGCGGTGCTGTCTGGCCCAGTGTCACTCCAGAAAGTAGAGGATGAATATGTCAACAGACAGGCTGGGTGTCCTTTATTTATCAAAAGTAGTTAGGGTTGCCTTCAGCTTTCAAGCTTCAGAGCACCTGTTTCATCCCAAGCTGTGTAGTCCTTCAGTATTTCCAGTTTGGCTCAGAATATGTTTCTTGCTCATACGAATGCCTGTGTAAATCTATATAAAGATCTGTATTAGATTGACAGAAAAAGCAGCAATTACAGTCCAGGCTGTGTTTTTGTCTATACCATGGTCCCCTCAGCTTGGGCATTTGTGGATTTTCACAGGGGTGATGTTACAGAAACCAAAAGGTGTGGGAAGCCACTGCATTGGGTTTTTTGATTGAGCATATTATTTCTTTCTGAGCATATGCTAAAAAGTATATAGTGAGTGATGAAATCACAGCTGCTAGCAAGCATAAAATCTGTGCAGAATTATGTTAAGCATTTTACATTTCTTTCCCTTCCCCTGACTGTCTTTACTACTAATTTCCAACTGCGTTTATGGTGCAGTTATTAATTAAGTCATTATAGTTAAATGAATAATCTGCAAGGCTTTGCTTTAGATCACAGCTCTGTTTAACTATGGCATTAATTATAGTACATTTGTTTTTATTTTTTGAATGTAATCTGGAAAATATTTTCCCCATCTTGGATTGTAGTTTTTAAGAGGAAATTCTATGATGAGACTTAGAAGAACCAGAAAACTTTCTTTTTTTAATGTAGCCATGAATGGAATATTAAATAAACCGACCCTGCAATATTTAAACCCCCAAAAAAAACCCAAGCCCACGTTACTCTGCAGAGCATTCTGCCTTTTTTTATTAGGGCAGTTTGCTCAGATGGTTCAGATCCTCAGTGGTCCCTTGAAAAGGCTCCAGGTGCTGAGTCATGTGCACACTCCGGCCGAGCTGCTGCTGGGAGCCAGGGAGGATTGTTGAGAGAGGAATATTAAAATAGTCTGTTTATGACAGCCATTAATTCAGCTGGTGGGGAGGGGATGGCAGCTGCCTGTGAAAGGTGGTTTTGCAGCAGCGCAAGAGGGAGGCTCAGCCAGAGGGGGATTCGTGTCTTATTTGGGTGTAACTGGTTTCCACCGAGCTGTGAGAAATGCTGAGCCCGTATTTTGGTCAGGAAGGAAGGATTTTGTGAATTTAAACAGTGTAAAACACTGCCTGATTTTACAAATGGTTAAAAACAGTAGCATCGCCACTGAAGGGTTAAGGTTTACCTTCCCTCTCGCTGCAGGTAGTGTGAAGTTCAGCTGAGCTGTAAAGACAGGAGGATACAGGTGGAAAATACCTTTGGAAGAGAACATTGTTTGTCCTCATTTCATGCCTCATTAGCTGCACTGCTGGAGGACCCTCCTGCATTGTTATGGGGTCAGGAGCCTCCCGCGGTGCGGGGGGGAGAAGGAACATCTCCTCCCTGTCCAAGGGCTCTCATCTTCGGACCACCTGCGTTTAGGGTGGAGAGCACCCTCCTCCCCTTGACTCTCCTGGCACTGGCCTTAAATAGTAAAGGAAAAGACGGCAGCAATTATGACACACACAATTAACGAGCTTCTAATCTCCAGCCTTGTGTGTAATTGCTGCTGTCGAATACAATTAGTGTCTGCCCAAGTTCCCTTCCCAGGGGGACGGGCCAGGCAGTGGCACAGAGGGAGAGGAGGGGGGCAAGTGTCTGAAACTTTAGGCAAGTTTACATTTTCTTGTTGCCACCCTAATAATCCTCTCTCCTCCAACAGAGCAATGTTAATCCAGAGCTTTAAGGGGGACATGGTGGCCAGCAGAACAGGATTTAAAGTTTGTTCTTGGATTAGCTCTGAAGTATCTTCTCAAAAATTTCTCACCTGAGACTATACCAGCTTAATTACAATTCAGTGAGCACTCGTCAGGGATTTACTGGTACCTTCCTGTGAGCCTGTTGGGGTTCCAGGGCATCACCTGTCCTGTTGTAACAACATGCTGGAGTTGCTACACCTCCCAGGTGTAGTTTGGGGAGCTGGGACGTGGGCCAGGGTTTCTCCTACCTGTGCTGAGCAGATCCCTGTGAGCACTGAGTACTTGCAGCTCCTCCAGGCTCAATGGCTCAGGACCCTTGGTTGCACCCCAAAGCCCTGCAGCACCCTGTGAGGCCAAGACAGACAGATTTTGGTCGCTTCTTTGGTGGCTGCTGAAGGCTGCCACATCCCTGTCAAGGAGGGTGTTCAAGCTCTGCTGCTCTGTGTGCACCTTGCTGTGGCCTGGGATGGAGTAAGGAAGTGTGTCCCCGTCCCCAGTGCAGGGTGCTGCTCTGGGCTGTGCAGGAAAGCCAGGGAATGTGCCAGGCTGGCACCTGTGCTGGAGGAACAGGTGAGCTGAAGGGAGGTGAATTATGCTGAACAAATGCAGATTGGAATCTGCACTATGTATTTGCTGCTGCGGAAACGCTTGCGAAGTTTTGACTGTAGTCATTTTGCTGGAGTATTTCTTGTATCCATCCCATGGAGCCGGATACAGCTGCTACACTGACTCAAGCTGCATCAGGCTTGGAGAAAAGGTAATACACTAAGTAGCACAAACTTCTCCCATGCAGTGTGATGGCTCTGGTGTGAGATCCTGATGCACAACTCTCATTTAAGTTGCCTCGCTTTTCTCTTTCCAAGGTGCAGGATGACGGAAAACCCAAGCCTGGACCGTTTTAAGGCACTAGCCAGGGTAACTTTGAAGACAAGTAGTTGGAAGAGATGAACCTTTTTTGCTGATGGCTTTCTCTTTTTTCTTAAATACGTATTTATGAGAAGTTATTTAAAGGTTTTGGGTATGGAGAAAAGCCAGGGTGAGATGTGAGGGAACTTGGGGGGGTGATAGATGTGCTGTGCAACACAGCCACATGCCTTGCCAAACAGCAATTGCTGTGTGTGCTGGGTGTCTAGGCATGCAAAGCCAACCAGGCAGAGTTCCCATTTTGCTCTGGATAAAACTGGGACACCCTAAATTTAACCCATGCCTGGGATCTTCTGTTAACTGTTCTGTTAACTCCAAGTTATGATATTTTATATTTTTAAAAGCCTTGCTGAAACCTCTACTATTCCTGCTGTTTTGTAGTATCTCTGTAGGATTTCTCTCTGCCTTTCCTTCTACGGGATTCAGGAGTCACTCGCCCTACATATAAATTATATCTGTGTACCATTTGGTCCCAGCTAATCACCGATGGTGACTTTATTTGCATGTCTATGGCAAGTTCTGGCTCTTGAGTTTGAAGTTGGTCATTGGAAGGGCTCATGAATGTGCCATCTTGTTAAATCTGTTGTAACCTGGTTTGTGTAGATTGGACCAAAGCTTGGACTTGGAGATGAAAAATAAGACAACCCAGTCCTGTCTTCAGGGATGTTGCAAAAGTTTGACCCACTAAGCCAACCCTCATCAGGAAACTACTGCTCTATCTATTAAATGATAATTTTCATCCCACTCCCCAAAAATACAAAAGGAGAGAGGGGTCATGTTGTGATCATGGGAGAGTTTTAAGACCAAAATAGAAGGTGAACTCAAAACCCTACAAAGAAAATGTTTTTGTCTAATTGTTTTGCATTTCCGTAATGCTTAGTAAGATAAAACAGTCTTCTCTTTCTCCTTTATTTTTCAATCATGATTAGCCTTTAATGTTGTTAAAGCTTATAAGTGAGTTTGAGGCACTGTCTTGTTGAAGAGAAGATGGAGCTGAAATTTTCAGTGAGGCATTGGACAGGGTTTTTAATGTGTCTGTCATTATATGTTAACCTCTGAACTGGGACACGACGTCTGTTTTATGGCTGACAACAATTTAAAAGTATACATCTTGACATGGTGGATAAAGGAAGAAGGGGGAGTGGAGAAGAAAAAAAGAATTAATGATGTTAGCAAATATTAGTGCCTGTATTTCCATTTTGCTCCGAAAGTGGTTGTCAGGCTTTGAGGCCGCCTGGAGCAGCATTGCCAGTGACAGGCAGCCAGGATGAGATTGTCCCTTGAATCGAGCCAGGCTTTTATTGACACACACAGTGCTCTGAGGCAGGGACAGGGATGCTCTGCTGTCTGTTCCAGGACGAGTGAGGCTTTTCTCCTGGCATTCCTGGTGACATTTGAGAAGGATAGTTCTGGGCTTAGTGGAGTTCCCTGTGCTGGTCTGTGAGCACATCGGGAGTCAGGGGAGTTGAAAGTGTCTCTGAAGGGGTACGGATGCTGCATACAGAGACACACATCTGTCCCTGATTTATGCTGGCTCTGGTCAGCCAGACCCACCCACCAAAGTTACCTGTCAGGAGTAACAGTGACTTGAACATCACCCTTAATTGTCACAAACCACAAAGAATCAGCAGGCAAGAATTAGGGGAAAACATGAGAAATTCCATGCACCATTCCATATACCTGTTTAAGGCATCTCTTACACTTCTTTATCATCTCTTCCTGAATCTTCTATGTGCCCCTGCCTGTGTTTTGGCACACAAGTGCAATCCTCCAAGGTTTCTTCATGTGCTGTCACAAATTCCTCTTTATTCCTGCAATTTTTAACTGGTACTTTAAGAGCAACCCCCTCACGCTCATGGAGCCCTCAGCAATTTTGCCTTTGCTACAGGATCTCTCTTGCATGGTGTAACTGTGGATAATACTGCTGTCACCTGTGTCGGATTCGACTTGGAAATTATGGGAGCCTGGGATCATGTTATTCCTTAACTATGATTAGTTACATGTGTATCTGCAGTGCTTCTGGACAGCAGTGCCAGCAGTGAAAGAAATGGAGCTGGCTTAATTGAGAGCCACATAGTTAATTATTAGTGCCTTTTTAACGGAGGAGAGAGGAAATTTGCAGTGTCAGTTTTTAATTTCATTGTGGTGTGCAGGGTAATGTGACTTTAAACTCACAATTCATTGGCTGTGTATAGGTAGCATTGAATTTATCTTCCCAGCCCTAAAAACCCTTTCTTTGCTGTGGAAATATGAAAAGATTTAAGAAGGAAAAAGGCATCTCTGCATTACTGGTCCGTTCAGGCAAGATGGGCAACGATTAAAAACACAGGTTGCTGTCAGCACAGTGACGTGTTTTGAAAGGAGCAACTGCTGCTGTGCCACCTTTTGTGTCACTGAGTTGGGTTCATCGTGCTTGGGTGTTGTTGGGTAGCACAGCTTTTGGGATGAGCTCATGGATGGGCAGGTTGTCAGGGGCAGCTGGAAAGGAACAAGTTTGTATCCGCATGGCAGCAGAATTAATATTTTTGGGAAGAAGCATTCCTCCCAGCCTGGGCAGATTCCCCTTGGGATGTGCAGTGGGGATGAGTGGTGGAGCCATGATGCTTCATTCATGGCTTTACAAAGTAGGGGCATGCATTAAATCCTGGGAGAACAGCTGAATCTTTTCCTGGACATCCTTCATGAACTTGTTCTACGTATCAAGGACCCTGATGGAATAACCTCAGTTCAACATTCATAGATTGAATATTGAGTTACCTATTTCTGTGTGAAAGAGATGAGATGAAAGCTACTTGGACAAAGTAACTTGTATATGGATTAAAAGCCGGAGAAGTTTTTGCCTGAGCATTTTTGGGAAAGTCTTTATCACTAAGGGTGCCCATGACCTTATGTGTTCTCAATCAGCATGATTAATCTTCGGTAGAAATGCATTTGTTGTGCAAAGAAGGTGAACTTAATCCCAGAAACCTTCCCCCCCCCAATTTCTCTAGAAAGATGAAATGTGTTTTTTCAAATATTTTTTTCTGACTTGGAGAAAAAAAACAACCAACAACAGCTGGAGTAGGAAGAGGTAAAGGAATATAGATTAAAAATTTTTTTGCAGTTTCTGATGCTGGTTGAATTTGCCCACCATCCTTCAGAATCAAACAGTATAGTTGTGAGCATGGCATTACTGTATAGAAATAACTTTTGCATGCACTTGCAGATGATCTGAAATTAATTTTCTTTATAAGTGGTGTGGAAATAATTGATGGACAGTAAGGTTCTCTGCTAAATATTTTTTTAAGAGGGGCACTGCACTGTAAAGACTCTGAAGCCCTTTCTTTTCAGGAACTTCATGTCACTTTCTACTCTGAATTAGAAAAAGCCTAAATGCAATAGAACAGTTTTCAAAGACAATTTCCTTTCCATTTTTTCTTTTGAACAAGTATGTCCGTGATATCTGCAAACCCAAAGCAGTAAATGGATTTAAAACAAAAGCAGCCTAGGGAGCAGGAAGAAAGATATATAAGCATGGGGGTTGTTTTTTTTTTTTGAAAAAAACAAACATATTTCTAGGTAGAATTCTGATGAGGCACTAACAGTTTTTGGTGTAATCAAGTTGATTAGAGGGATGGGGCACCTCTCATGTAAGGAGAGAATTGGGGTTGTTCAACCTGGACAAGAGAAGGCTTTGGGGTGACCTAATTGCAGCCTTCCAATACCTGAGGGGAGCTTGCAAGAGAGATGGAGAGGGACTATTTACAAGAGCATGGAGTGACAGGACAAGGAGGAATGGCTTAAACTGACATGTTTAGATTAGGTATTAGATATTAGGAAGAAATTCTTTAATGTGAGGGTGGGAAGGCCCTGGCACAGGTTGCCCAGAGAAGCTGTGGGTGCCCCATCCCTGGAAGTGTCCAAGGCCAGGTTGGATGGAGCAACCTGGGATAGTGGAAGGTGTCCCTGTCCATGGCAGGGAGTTGGAATGTGATCAGCTTTAAGGGCCTTGCAACCCAAACCGTTCCAGGATTCTGTGATTCTCTGATTTGATATATTGCAGCTACAGAGAGGCTGCTAGAGGCTGCAACTTTGCTCCTGATTTTATTCACCATGGCTGTGATAGTCTCTCTTCACAGAATGCCACAGAACCGTCAACACTGACAGCAGCAAGTTGCAGTTAATGGGCTGGTTTTATAAGGAATTACTGCTGCAAATTACAATCCAGTTTGGACTTATTACCTGAAAACCAAAATACCAAAAGTTGGGGTTTCTGGTGCCTTGCACCCCCCTAATTGGGTCAGGCTTTCAGACAGCAGCCACTGAAAGTCTGGCAACAGTGTAAAGTCAGGCAATTCAAGATCCCAAGGTGCAGGATGTTTTTTTGAAAAGGTAGGAGGCCTGGGGCTCCATATCGATCAATCATTATTCTAATTGTTCATTTCTATTATGGTGGGAATCATTCAGAATCCTAGAGTTCCTGGGAGTAAATCATTTGGAAATGCTGCCCATTATAAAATTTAATTTTAAATCTATATTAAATAGATTTATAAAGGCAAGCTTTGCAATCTAGTAACAGAACATTATGCTGCCTCACAGAGGCTCAGCTTTGGGGTCCTACAGGGCCGGGAATGCTGCGGAGGAAACGCTGTGGCTTGTGGTGAGTGGGAGGGGGTGAGGCTGCCAAGCCTCTGGGCCACCTTCACAGGGGCATTGATCCCATTTGCTGAGAGATCCATCCAGCTATTCCAGAGGAAGTAGAGTCTTGGGGTACTGTCTGCTGTGAAATGAGGCTTCCGGAGGGCTGATCCTGCCTCTGGGGCAGGGAAAAGGGTGGGAAGTGGCAGAAAGTTGGGAATGGGGGTGGGAGCCAGGATGCTGGACCAATCTTTCTTTTTCTTTCAGACAACAGAGAAGAGGGCAAAGGAAAGCAAAACTGTATTTGGAGGCCCAGTCGTCAGCTCATTATATCAAGAAGAAACAATCAGGTGATTATCTATGCTGGAATTTGGTTAAAACCAGTATTTTTCTAATGTCATTTTGCTAAGCTTCTTTTTTTAATATCGCACAAGTGTGGTGGCAACTACAACAGGATAATAAATGACAGGAAAGAACTTTTCAGGTCCATAATCATTTAAATCAATATCTGCCTGTATCATTGCCAGATAGTAACCTTTCCCTAGCACAAGATGTGGGGGAAGGGCAAGGCTTCCCATTTTTCAGTTATATGGCTAAAAAAAAGGTAATATTGGATATTTTTAATAGAAAGCTTTTCGGACACTACCTTTCTCAAATAGTTATTTCTTTACCAATACATTCATTAGGGATTGTTCAGTGAAGGTTTTAGTGTTTGACAATGTTTGCCTGCAGGGAGAGTTTGTACCTTATATCAAATTAATTTTTTTTTCCTGGCCTCTGCAGCTAGCAAAGCAGAAATGCATTTACTGAACTAGAGTGGCTGCTATTTAAAACTGTCAAGGTACAGGTAGTAAGTGACATGAGCTACTGAATAAGGACAGCTGGATGTTTTTGGTTTGGTTTGTTTTTTTACTGTTCCAGTCTGAGAAGAATGAATTTTTGAGCAGTGTTTGCTGTCATGTTGCAGTCACCCATTTACGTGTATGTGACCCCATTTTTTATTGGATGTTTTACATCATTTGAGGCCCAGGACATACAAAGTTAAACACTGATTTCCCTACACACAGCCTCCCAAGTCTGATGAGAACTTTCCCAAAGGGTTAAAACTCAACACAGCATTTCTTTCACTTGTCACAAACTAGTCTTGAGCGGGTGGTTCCAAACCCTTTGCAAGGAGCTCAGGTGGGAATTGACACAGTTGTAGTAAGCAATATGGTGGCAGTTTTGTGCCTGGCATTAACACAGGCATTTCCCTCGGGATTGCAATCCATTCTACAGTGGAGTGGAGCAGTTGGCCAGGAATAGCCTTCTTCCCTCACATGGGGAGCCAATACATCTTTAACTTGCCCCTGGACCTTGACCAGAGGTGGTCAGATGTGACCTTGGTTTAACACAGTGTTTGAGGAATGGCACTTGTGGCAGCCACAAGCTCCTTTTTCTTCCCTGTGTCAGTGCAGGTCTCAGCCACCTCCTTGACCTCATAGTTTGACCTTGTAGTTTAAATCCTATTCAGGCTCTCCTTTTACCAGTAGAACATATCCCTACAGTGCTGTCAGTCCTGGCTATCCCAAGTACTGCCTGTGTCCTTTCTTGGGTATGAAGTGCAGCATTCTAGTTAGCTTGACCACCCTAAATCTTGCCAAATGTTTGGTTTTATTTCCATGAGAACATGACTCATGCAGGACTTGAAGATAAGTACAGTTCCAAATACTCTTTTTTTTTTTTTTACCAAACATGCCATGAGGAATATATGTGCTGTGTGCTTAGCATAGCACAGCTGTGGTCCATGCAAATGAGGCTGGAGACAGATGTTGTCCCTGACACAATGACGTGTCCTGAGTGAAAACTCATGTGGTCCATTAGCACAGCTTGGCTTGCAGGCATCTGTGTCTTCCTTGCAAGATAGGAATGAGCAAGTGTCACCACCATCTCACCCACAGAGAGCTGCACAGCTTCAGATTTCTCAGTACTTCTGTCTACAGTTCATTCTCTTGCTGGAACAAGAAATAAACATCTGTAATTATAGGCACATCTCTAATGTGACAATTATAAATATAGCCCTATTTAAACAAAAAAGTGCCCTATTTAAACATAGCCCTAAACAAAATTGCCATGATACCAAACCTGCAAGCAGATGAACCAAAGAAGAGTGGCTCAACATGCTCAGCTTGGTGTCCAGATTTGTCTGGAGCATGAATCGGTTTGATAGTTGTAGCACTCACCTGAGAAGGGTGACTTTTGGGAGGCTGTGAGTGGTTACTTACAGGAACATAAGGTTAGCATTCAGTAATACTTCATAGAATAGAATGTAGTCTTAAAAAATGAGGCATTTGCTGTAGAGGAAAACCATGCAAATGTTTAAAGAGAAATAAAACTGAATAGCTTGAGCCAGCATAAACTTTAACACTTCGATTATTACAGGTAAATCCCATGCTGTAAGTTCAGCCTCAAAACCTACTACCTGAGAAAAGAGACTTTGATGCAGATTGTTTATTGACTCAGTTTTCTATGGTGGGTTGACTGAAGTTTTACAATAGACTTGCAAAACTGAGATATAAATCAAACCGCTTTAGTCTCTGTTTCTCAGGGCTGGTGATAGGATTAATATTTTCTTGTTACAGGATCATATTAAGGAAGCCCAGAATAAGCAAAAAAGCACACTTTTTATGTACTAAAAAGTAAAACTTGAGTCCTCATCAGCCCTGAGCTCTGACAGACTGCTGAAAGCAATTTCTCTGCCAAACACAGCCTACCATATGCCCTTTAGGATTCTGCTGATGCAAAGACAGGAAAAGGCTGCTAATTTATCTGGAGCATCGTCACAACCTCACCTTGCACCAGGAGATAGACAAGGATGCAAGTGCAGAGTTTTGCAGGTTCACCTAAGCCAGGATCACTTGTTTTATTCTTGCCAGGAGCTTTTGAACAGTTCATCAGAAAGTTAACATCCTCCAAGATGCTGCTGAGTAATAAATAGGAAGAGGATTTTGTTTAAATAGAATAAATCACCAGTTTGCCATCAGCAGTAGTTACCAACAAAGCAGCAGTGTTGTTGCTTTCAAAATTATGTGTGTCTAAAATTATGCTTAAATAATGCTTACAATCCTTCTGTGGAATGGGAGTGCTTAGGTTTTAGGATGCAGAGCTATAAATGCTGGACAAAGTGGAGTTCCCATACACTGCCCTAAAGTGGATCACCAGTAGGAGGAACTCAGTGCCAGGGCTGATTTTTGCCTTATCACTAATTATCTCAAATGTTTCTAATTGAGAACAGGATAGAAAAATGGCCAGTCTGGCTCACAGAAGTAAATTGCACTGATTCCAAATAAATTCAAGAGGATCCATAGAAACAGGTTACACCGATCTAATTAAATCAATTTAGAAAGAGATTCGGTTAAATCAGTGCAATTTGTGTGTTCATAGATCAATCCTCAAATCAGGAGAAGGTCTCTTGAGCTAATGAGGCATAGCAGTTATTTACTTTGGGGTGCTGGGCACTGGTCATCAATTAGGAGTCATTAATAAACCCTGGCAATAAAGAGCTGGAGTACCCCCAGTGAGTAATGGGGAGCAGTTGCAGGATGTATTAGCATAGTGCTCTGCCTCTGGGCTTCTCTGCAAATCACTTATCTCCCCTCGGGCATTACATAAAAACCCTGTGTGCTGGTGACTGATGATGGGACTTGGAGGTTCCCTTGGAAGGAAAGATTTAGAAATTATCTGTGATTTCAGGCTGCATATAGTGGTGGTTGTTTCTTTTTTTTTCTTTTACTGCTACATAAAGCTTTATGTCTCTTTTCTGGTGCTATATTACCAGAAAAAAGCCATAGTAGTGGAACTCTTTTGTGATCAAATTGCTATAATTAGAGTTTCACAAACCGGGGAAGTGAGCTGAGGCTGACTGATGTGTTACCAGTATAAATCTCATCCAAGACACAAAGTGAGAGAGATGCCAAAAATACCGTAGCCTTGGAAATTCAGCTTTAAAGTTATTTTTCAGTAATTTTTTTTAAAGCCAGGGGAAGGAGGAAGCAGTTTGTAAGTATTTTCAACAAACGAAAGCGTTGACTTGGCAGGTGAAGAATGAGAAATAATTTTGCCAAATGTCCACATCCCTTTGCACTGCCACTGGAGGAGCCCTCCTGCACTCTGCCATGAGCTGCTTCCATGCAGCCTTGGCATGCTGGCATGGGAATGACATCTACCAGCGGGCAGAGAGGCCTTCCTGAGCTGTGCTTTACTCCTCTGCCATCCAGAGGGATGCTGAAGAAGCCCTTTTCTGGTAGAAACTTCCACCCTTCCCCCTAATGCTTGGGAGCAACCCCAGTCACGGGTGGGGCTCCGTTTAGGATCGGGACACGGGGTGGGCACCCCTCGGGTTTGGGACCTGCCTGATGCTGTGTAATCTATCAGAATTGTATTAATCCCACTAACGCAGCCGCCATCTGGCCCCGCTGCCGGGCCGGCTCGCACGAGCCCCGGTGATGGATGGCCCTGGGAATTGATTAGTTGTTGTGCGAGACAAATGAACTGTTTTGGCAGAAAATACCAGAGGTCGCTGCATGTGGTCAGGCACAAAGGCTGCTGAATTTTAAAGAGCTGCTTCCAGCATCCATTGCAAGGATGGTGCTTCGGAGCAGTGATGGGTTTTGAGACGAGCCCAGCGCGCCAGAGCACGGTTGGGGTTTTGTTACCTCCCTCCAGGCCCGCTTTTGGGAATGCTGGCACTGGACATAAGCGCCAAGCTGCAGGGATGTGGGAGCCGGCATCCTTGCTGTGTTGGGAATTATGGGCTCGTGGTGGCATTATGCGTGTGGGTGGCTGTGCCACAGATGTCTGTTGCTCACGTAAATGCCGGGCTGTGCAATCCCTGTGGAAGAGCTTTCCCAGTTGTGCGGAGCCCAGACAGCCTGGTGTGCTCAGCCTCACACAAAACACCTGCGGGTACAGGCAGCTGGGGTTTGGGCTTTTTCAGGTCAGTGTTATTTAGAAATGGATGCTCTCCTGGTGATGTTCAGCAGGCGAATCTCTTGGCTTCAAGATGATTGCCAAGTTTATTGCTTCCCCTCTTTTTGTTGTCCCCAGAGCGGTGACCCTTGGGGCTTTTGCTTTGTTGTGCAAAGGGGGCCTGAGTTCAGGCCTGCCTTCCCTTTAGGAGAGCTCATCCTTCAGTGGAGGCTCCTATTTGGGGTTTTCACTGCCACTGATGTGCCAAAGTGCACATGGTGGGTGGGGAATTGGATGACACATGTCTCGCTATGTCCCAGCAGCTCTTGGAGGACGGCACATGAGTGTGCTGGCAAGTGGGCAACCCTTCCCTCGGGACGGCCTGCCGGCTCAGAATAAACTTGAGTTATGGATTTATTCAGCTTATAAAACCTCAGCTGGCATAAATAATTGAGAAAGCAAAGGTTTGTCTGCGGTGCGTACCTCAGGGACCCGCTCCTGCCTCCCTCCCTTCCACCACCCTTTCTTATGAAAATGATCCCAGTTGCACTGATAGATAATAACAACACCAAGCAATTAAAAGCTATGGGTGGCTGGAGAGAGGAGAAAAGGTTCAGTTAATGAGCTTTTCCTCTTCCTGTGCCCAGGAGAGCCTCAGAAGTGACGAGGCGATTAAAGCGAAGAGATAATTATAGATTATGTGAAAATGGGTCCCTTGGGGGCCGAGGGCCTTGACATAAGCAGTGAGTGTTGCGAGTGTCTCTGGGCTCCCCGCACGCGTCCTGCCCCGCTCCGCCGCACTCCTGCTCGCTCGGCAGTGCTGTGCCAACCAGACGGGCAAAGCCACCTGTTAGCGGCACCCGGGACCACTCCACAGTGAGTCCACTGGGACATGGCTTGGACCAGCCTCGGGAAAAGGGGCAGGAACGCCCCAGGTAGATCCTGATCTCAGCCCTCTGCCCAGAGCTTTGCGCTGGAGGTAACCTGCGAGTGGGGAGGAACGGCACGGGGCAAACCTGGAGGATGTTCTCTGCGTGAGGGTAAAATGTCTGAATTTCAAGCCTCTTCCATGCCCTTTTCAATGGCAGCCTTGGTGGCAAGGAGGTTTATAACACTCCAGGTAAGAAGGAAGTGGAGCCTGATCAACCAGCACCACATCTTTTCCGTGGACTGTTTAAAACCTGTTGGCTCAATACGTGTGTTTTCAATGACTTGTGGAGAAGGTTTGCGAAGCCTTCTGAGCTTGGGGAAAGATGGGCTTGGTGTAAGTCCTTCCACATCCTTTTATTCAAGGATGGGAAAAGCTGCCCACGTGTGACTTGCAGGCAACAGGTACGCTTCAACTCATCATTAAATCAGAATTAGTATCTCCTAGTGGGGATGGGGCAGAGCAGGAGAAAACAGCTTTGGGGGCTGAACATGTGTCAGCAAGGGAGAAGAGAAACCTTCTGGCCATCCTCAGGAAATAGAGGTAAACACACTCACTGCCTTTACTGAGAGTCAAGTGGTCACTGACTTGAAGGCTCCTTTCTGGCTCAACAATCTGACACAGAAACAAAATTGCATCCAGATCTTCCTTTTAGCTACAGGTTTTAATAAATGTGCACATCTCCATTAGGCTGAGTTTTGTGGTCTTTGCCATCCATTCAGATGTGCTGAATACTGTTTTTTACATGAATTGAGATTTTTCTGAAAATACTGATGGAAATGCTGTGGAAATGTTGTTTCCCTCGTAACATTATCTGAGCAATGTTTTTGCACTCCCACTTACTTCTGTATTTCCATCATCCTTCTGTATGGACTTAAACTGTTTTTAGCAGTTTCTGGGCCTTCCTGCCAGTTTTATGAGGAGTGCAGATTCCTACTGGGAACAGGTCTGATAAAAACATTGGATCCTTTTTGTTTTCTTGTAGCTACTACAGTGAAGGGATTATTAAGTATGAACACATACTCACAGGTGAAATAAAGGGAGGGGAAAAACTGAGTTGCCAAGTTTTCAAGCTCGATTTTTTATTTGTCCTGTATGGTTTTGAATGCAGAGTCAGGGAATAACAGTAACTTGTCTTTATTCCATTCACACCACCCAAGGGGAGTGTTTTACCTGGTATTGGTCCACCCAAAAATCTGATTTTAACTCCTCTGAGCCCTTTTCTCATTGTTCCCTCTTGGTTTTGGCATGTGTCTAGATCGGGTAGTTTTAAATGTCTGGAGTGTAGCTTCATGTGACTGTTTTATTTGTAGGTAAAATGTCTTCATTCTGACTCTATGGACTTCCCTCAAATGTATTCAGGAAAGAGCTTGTTTGTTAATATTTATAGAAAAGTTGGATATGATATATGTTTAATTTTTTTGAAAGAGGGCATCAGGAGCAGGGAAGTGGTTTAAAGCTTGAGAAATAAATGCAGAGTAGAAGGACGAAATTTCCCGAAACCTTATCTTCAGGTGGGGAAATTGGTATTCTGGATTAATTCCATTGTGAAGACTTCTGAAAGAAAAGTGGTTTTTTGGAAGGGGGATATATAGAGCATTTGCAGAGTTGGTTATTCCAGAAAGCTAAATCATATCCAAATAGCTGTGTCAGGTCATTTTCCCCTTGCAGACAATAATATCCTTGGAAAAAGACTGTAAAAGTCCTGTCTGGAGGCTATGGTGGGAAGATAGGCTGGGTTTGGTACCTCAGGGTTGTAGTGCCCTCTCTGCTGGCAACAGACCCTGCACACATCCTCCCTGGAGCACAGTCAGGTGCTTTATTGCTGCCACATACTTGCTGGTACTTCTGGTGCTGCTGTGTGAGGTCTGTCAGGGCTCTGCAGCTTGTGGGATGACCAGGTGGCATCACTGCCAGGGATGGAGGGTACAGCCCGAGCTCATGGTTGTGACATGGAAAATCACCCAGGAACAACTGAGGATGGTGGACTTCTCTAGCAAGGAGACACTGAGGTCTGCTTTGGTGTTATGGAAAGAAGAGTGATCCGTAATAAATGAGGGGTGTGCAGCTGTGCAGTGGGGAACCAAGTTATTGTACAGTGTTGTCTGAGAAGCAGCTTCTCCCAAAAGGCTGCTGTCAGCAGCCAAGAGTGTGTTGGAGAGGTTGGACTAACAAGGGAGGAGTGGAGGGACTTCCCAGCATATCAAATCAGCCCCTGTTAGTAGGGGCAGGCATGTCTTTTGACCTCCATCATGAGTCTGTCAAGCTCCATCTCCAACAATACAAGCTTTTGCCTTTTCTAATCCCACCATGAGGTTCTTTTTTCCCAGGAATTCAAGGTAATTGCATCTAAAGCATGCAGTGATCTGCTTCCCAGGAGCTTGTGTGTAGTAAGCAGGCAAGACCTCCAACAAATGAGTTCATGACAGACTGGTTAAGAAACTGGGAGACTTCTCTAGTGTCCCTAGACCTAAGCACAGAGTGTGAAATCTTGTGTGGCTCCCAGCTCTTCACTAGAAAGGCACAGCTCAGTTGTCTGCAAGGCAAAATAGGGGTGATGTGCTGGAGAACAGTGCTACTAAGAGAGCAAGGTGAGAGGGAGGTCAGAGGAAGTGACTTCTTTGGAGAAAGCAGTGATCTGCTGCTGGAGATGTGTGTCAGCACTTTTTCCCACCTTTTTCTGGCACTGAGGAAGGAAGATCTGAGGAATTAGAGTGTAACTCAGTAGGCTAGATGCATAACAATCAAAGACAAAGTCAAAGCCATGTCAGTGGAGCTCTGCCTGCCCTGATGGGATGTGGGGGATGTGGTCTTGGTAGCATTGGTATTTTCTTTTTTGGGGGATTACAGGTG
Source organism: Pachyramphus minor (assembly GCA_013397135.1). Taxonomy (NCBI): domain Eukaryota; kingdom Metazoa; phylum Chordata; class Aves; order Passeriformes; family Tyrannidae; genus Pachyramphus; species Pachyramphus minor. The sequence continues at coordinate 1,063,671 of VYXB01001951.1, read as the reverse complement.
AAAGAGCAACCCTTTTGTTTGTGATCCATCACTCAGAAATGCCAATGTTATTTAGATTTTACTTTCCCTTCCCCTTACATTATTCAGCCTGTGAGGTTCAGGAGCAGTGCAGATGAATAGGAGGCGTGTTGCCTTTTAGCAGCGGTGCATCAGTTCTCAAACTGCACTGTTGGATTTCTCCTGCCCAAAAGGCCCCCAGCACAATGACCTCCTTGCTGGGTCTGACCAGCTCCAGCAACCTCCCATTTTTACAAGGAACTGAGGCTGTCAGTCTGAGTTCTGCTGAACATCCAGATGGTCTTAAGTTAAGGTGATTGAAAACTGGGAATGTCATGTGAGGCATCGACTTTGTGTTTAACTCTAGTGAAGCTGCCAAGTCCTTTAGCAACACTGATGGGTTCATTTGAACCACAGTTTTCATCTGGAAACTAGAAAGAGAGTATGTGGGCTTATTTTTATAGAACCAATGACATCTTTTCTTTATTCCCTGTTAGCAACACAGTGGGATCAGTGTATTTAAACCTAAAGGTATTATTCTTTTAAGAATCTGGGAAAGGTCTTAACTTCATTGGAGGTTCTTCTTCATTGTTTGGCTGGTAAGGACTGCCTGCAAACAGTCCTAAGTGAGCACCTGCCAGTGTTATATCCAGGATCCACTGTGAAATCATCCAGGGACAGATTGCTTTGCATGTGTCCTGCTTGTTCTGCTGCTTTGTCCCAGCCACATTAGTGGCCACTGTCCGAGATGGATGGTGTCACACGGGGCTTTTGTGGGACCCAGAGTGGCTCTTACAGCAAGAGCAGCTTTAGCCCTTTCTTTTCTGTGGGTTTGCAGTGGTTTATACCAGAACTCAAATGTGGATTTTTCTGGCTAACTTCCTACATTTCTTGTACCATTTCACAGGAGTAAGCTGACTTTTGTCCAGACGTAATACTACTAAAAATCTTTGTTTTTCCAGGAAGCAGGATCTTCTGTCTCCTAACTTGGGAGGAAAAAACCCCACATTATTCTGCATGTGCAATACTAGGTGCCTGTTTCAGTCCAGTGACAGCATTGAAATGTCATTGAAATGAGCATATGATATGTATGTCGCCTTTGTGTTGTGCAGTAACACGGTGCTTCTTTGCTTTTGTTTCCTGAATAGGGAAGAGGACAAGAACATTTTTGATTACTGCAGAGAAAACAACATTGACTATGTAACCAAAGCCATTCAATCAAAAAAAGTGGATGTGAATGTCACAGATGAGGAGGTATGGAGAAAAAGGAACCATCAATCTTTTAACTGTGTTGTATATTAATTCAGTGCCACTTCTTTTTAAAATTCCCTACTTGGGTTTGTTATAACAAGGTACTGTAACAGCTGGACAAACACTTGGTTGTTGAGACAGGGATAATCTATTGGAAAACAGCTTTCCACTGGATTTCTAATAGTAGTGTGTGGATGTAGTAACTGTGATGCTTTAGCATATCAGAAACTTAGTTTCAATGTTATTTTCAGCAGCCACTTGCAGAATAAGATCTGAATACCTCACTTTCCCTACTTTGAATACTGAATATGGTCAAACAGAGCTAGGAAGTGAGGGAAATGGTGTTTTTGGCTGATGACCTCTGTTCAGGCTTGAAATAGGATTTCTGTCATGCCACCAGCTTTTCATCATTCCTAGGTGGAGGGCAAGTGAGAGACACTGGTTTTCCAGCTTCACAAAAAATAGTGACACCATCAAGTCTTTCTCTCCTCACCAAACTCAAAACACCCTTTCCCCATGGGGAGGTAATACAGGTGTTGCCAGAAACTCCAATAAAAAGCTGTGTCTAAAACTGTGGATTGGCTTGATCTTTTTCTTGATAAAAGCAACTGTGCTGGTGTGGACAGTTTCATGTTAGTCCTTCAGGAACTGTGGCTGTAGCAGGTTNCTCCAAGAAAAAGCTGTGTCTAAAACTGTGGATTGGCTTGATCTTTTTCTTGATAAGAGCAACTATCCTGGTGTGGGCAGTTTCATGTTAGTCCTTCAGGAACTGTGGCTGTACCAGGTTTGTCACCTTGGTTTCTGTGCTTGTACACTGCCACCTATCCCTGCTCCTGGTCCAGCCTGTGCACAGCTCCTTTTGCCCACTGCCTTCCAGCATGTTGTGTTGTGGTGAACAGATGAAGTGCTTAGACATTCATAGACTGAGACGCCACAAATTCAGTTGGGTTCTCCTGTACCTCTAAGCAGATTTCTGCCCTCTGAGCCATGACAGCCCCGGCTGGGGCTCTGAATGCTGATGGCAGGGCCTTTTATTATTAATCAGGAATTCATGTGAATTAATTTACAGAGGAGAAGGAAGGGAGGGTGTTCACGATCAGGGTTGGAATTTCACATCATAAATTCAATGAACTGAGACTGTCACGTGCCACACAGACGCTGCTCCAGCACCAGTCCTGAGCTCCATCCCTCCTCCTGCTGATCACAGGCTACAGAAGGGAACATCCAGCAAAGCCCCCCAGAATACAGCTGCAGTCCTTCCATTAAAAAAAAGCTCCATTTTTGGGATCACATGCTTGCAATAAGTGTATAATAGTGTCATGTTAACTTTGCTTTGTTCCCACTAGCAAGGTGCTCTTCAGTAGTGAGCAACATTCAGAAGCTTGTACCTTCCTTGCTGTTCAAGCAACAAACGGGCTTGTTTTCAGGCAAAGAAAGTTTGATTTTAAAAAAAAATATTTTGTGAAAGGTAGCTGAAATATCTAAACTATGTAAATGTTTTAAGCCGGGTCTGAAAACTGCCAGGTGACACATCCTTCTTGGGAATTATCTATAAGTTCCTGATGTAAGAGAAGTCCTATTTCTAATGGATAATCCTATTGCTAATGGATATTAGCACATGACTGTTGCAGAGTAGGAAATTGCTTCAGCAAAGGCAGGAGCCAAAAGCACCTGGCTACTGGTGAAGGGCTGATGGGAGGTGACACTGGTGCAAAATACCCCCACAGCTTCAACAATTTTGGTTTACCCTAGCAAATGTGCAAATAGGGAGGTGAAAACCTTTTTTTTTTTTTTTTTTTTTTTTTTTTTTTTTTTTTTTAAATGTAAATCTGTGCCTCCAGGTGTCAAATAGGTGGTNCAAATAGGGAGGTGAAAACTTTTTTTTTTTTTTTGCAAGTGTTGGCCTCTTCAGGCTGACTCTAACTGGTCTAAAAACCACAGAAAATAGCATACCAGAAACAAAAATCTGAAAGAAATACTTGTTTCCTGATATGTTAAGGAGCTGAAACCATTACCAGTGCTGTTTGGCATCTGAACATCTCTTCCCAATCTGGAAGGTAGCTTATTTTCCAATATCGTGCAGGCTGATTGAAGATTTAGAACCCCTCTTAGACTAGAGATATCCCAGACCGAGCCTTTCGTAGAGTAAAGTGTGTGCAAGCATAATCTTGTCATTTTTATTAACTATTTTAGTGTTACTGTGTAAATACATCCTGCTGTATCCAAAAGCTGCCTCACCTGGCCTCTGAACATAACTCACGCTGTCAATCCTTTGATTTAAATGCCTATAAATTGAAAATGGCATAGGGATACATACAAAGAGTTAACTTGTAATGAAACAAAATCTACTGAAGCACCAAATAGGCTCATGCTAAGCTGCAAAAACGCTCGGCTCAGCCTTACCTTGAACAATAAAGACCTGGCTGAGGTTATAGGGTGTTTAGATTTTAATTTTATGTGATGTGTTAGTACTGCATCTAATAGCATCCCCCCATTTTGTGCAAACCTGAAATAAGTCAGCAAAGGGAGAAAAGAAATCAAGAATAAAAATGTAAAGTGGGGATGAGCCAACTGACTCGAAGCAAAAAGATTCCAGAAAGGGGTTTAGAGAGATGCACTTGGAAACTTCCAAAGCATCAGTGGTCTTCTCCCCACAAGACATAAAGCTCTTCATGTACAGCATTCAGGCCAGCATACCTGCTAACAGTTTGGACATAATAAACTTCAATTTGGAATTAAACAAAGAATCTAATGACAGTAATCATTATGAGCTTCCATTTACTGTATCTAAATTGCCCTGAGTTCAACAGGATAGTTTGCATTCACTTATAAGAAGTAGCACAGACTAAAGCAACCTGTGTCCCCCGCATATGTCAGCAGGACTAATGACATAAGAAATGGCCTGTGGCTCTGAAGTAGCCCCAGGCACATCCTTGGAGTGGTGGCTCACTTGCTGCCTTTCTGAGAACGGTATTTCTTCAACTTCTAACAAACCGGGAGCTGCTCGAAGGCAGAGATAAGTTGCTCTTGTCATTTGTGCCAAGGGCTGTGGAGGTTGTAGCTAGATAATTTTTTTTTAATTGTTGGATAAATCCCAGTAAACAAACATGTTACCTGTGTGCAGTGTTTTAAGTCCATGCCAAAACTTTAATGAGAGGCATCTGACAAGTTGCTCACTCAGTCCCCAGTCCCCATGCTTTTGAGACACCAAGTGCCAAATTGGTACCAACTTGCCAAGGAAAAGACAGGGGGAAAAATGAATTTGAAGAAGGATCACATACTTCTGGATTTACAGGCTTGCTCCCATTAGAAAAACTTCACCAAATGTTTCAGAGTTCTAAAAGGTATTCACTTCCAAGTTAAGTTTACCTGTGTAATTGCAACAACAGCCCTTCCATTCACTGTTTCTGCTGTTACAGGGGGATGCAGTCATTCTATCTAGATAGATATCTATCTCTTCTTAATTACTGCTAATAAAACACTTGCCACAAGTTAGAGTGGCTCACTGCTATACAGCCATTATTGCTGCAAACATCGTGCCTAGAAGTATAGCTTAATATTGTCGCACATCCATTCGGTTTGGCTTTGTTCTCCCCTTTCTGTGCTCCGGCTAATTGATGTGAAAATCATTCCCATCCATTTGTCTGCTGAGACTCGGTGTATCAGAGACAAATCCCTGTCCTGTGCTTTGTTTGTGAACACCCTGTGACTTGGAGCTGAGCAAAATTGATGTGCTCTTGGCTTGAGAAGCTGCTGCAGAAGCTGGCCAAGCTGGCAGCAGTTAGCCAGGCAAAGCACAGAAGATTTAAGAGGCAGGGTTAGTGCAGTGGAGCTATTTTTATGCCCTTTTTTTTTTTATTAAATACTTCAAAGATGCATCCTCTCAAGTAACTTCTGCAACAATTGTCATGTTTGGATTGCAGGGAGGGAGTACCTTGGTGTTTGATTGTGTCTAGTCGAGACCTCACTGCTGCAGTTCTTCCCTACGTGAAATTTATTCATGTTGCCCTCAGTCTCTCACTGCTTAATGAAAAAGCCATGTGGGAATTGTTTTGGGAAAGCTCAATCTGTGGCTCTTAAGATTTCTGCCATGTTATTTAAACACACAGACACATGTTATGTGCTGATCCAAAGCAGCAGCTGTGCGGACTGAAGAATTTTGCAGCATTCAGAGGTGATATCCACGCTGTACAAAAGGCTGGACTGTACATTCAATTTGTCTTATCAAGAAGGCTTATTTTAAGAGAGACATGAGAAGCAAGTAGACTTTGTAGCTGTGTAGCTGCCTAAGTACATTAGCTAGAACTGTTGATTGTTGTTAATTTGCCTGATGCTGTGTAAACAGTTGTGAACATTATCTAGTTTTCATAGAATCATTAAGGTTGAAGAAGATGTCTAAGGTCATAGAGTCCAACTGTTCTAAATACAAATGGTTTTTGTTATGCAGTAAGTAGGTTGAGATTTTTCTGCAGGTATCTTTACTCCCACATCTCATGGTGTGGTCTCTAAAGTCCCTTACACCCTGGCGTGGCTGCAAGGATGCAGACATTTCTTGGGTGGAACCATGTCAGCTATTTAATAGTGCACAATTACAATGCAGAGCCATTTAAGGCACTAATTAGAAAATACTGTATCCATTTAGAATTGCAGAGAAAATATATAGGTAAGCAGAGTGTAATTACCCAAAGTGGAATTGGCCCAAGATTTGAAATCCATACTCCTGCAAATAGCACAAGGAGATTTTTAACGACTGCAGATGATCAGGCTTCAGGTTTTTGTGCTGTTCAAAAGGCAACATGTGCAGCAGAACCAGCCTTCCAGTGTCAGGGACAAGACCAGCTGCACAGTGCTGTGGTACCCCTGAGCTGTCAGAATTAACTGTTGGTTTTCCTTTATTGGTCTCAGCGAAGTTCAGCACCAATAAAAGGAGATTCTGCTTGTCCAGAGACCAGTGCAAATCAACATGTTATGGCCACTACTCTGTAATGTTAATTTTGATAAAAAATATATAAACACCTTTATTATATCATGTAATTACTGTATGTGTAATTACAGTATTATTCCTCTACACATATATAAAGAAATGGAAGTCATCTGTTGAGGTATTTATTGCTATTATGCATATTGCAGATAGTGCTTCTTTCTTTCGACATAAACATCTGTGGCACAAAAAGAAGTTGGTATTTGTCCAACTGAAATCCTAAGTCTTAAGTAATTACCACTCCAGAGATGAGTTAAGGATGCTAAACATGAATTAAGGATCTTTCCATGTTTACCAATTGTTTTAAATTGTACTCTTTCCCCCTTGTAGACTTTGATAGTGGCATTGAGTGCAACAACATTAATCATTAAATGGCCCATGGATGTCATCAGTGCTTCCATAGAAAGTCACTGTCAGAAAATTCATTGTAATTCAAGGTTAATTAGTGTAACATTAAAATTATGTGTTACAAAAATTAATTACTTGCTGGGTCAAAAAGTGTGCATTTCCTGACTCAAAATCATGTTCTACCTCTGCTGCCCTGCCCAAGAACATCCAGCAGAAGCAGTGTGAGCTTTGGTCACAGGTGTCTTCTGCTTTCTGGCAGCGTGGTCAGGAAATTTGGCTCACAGTCCCCATTAGCAGATAAATGAGTTGCTCACCTTGTTCCTCACTGCTCTGTCAAGAGATTTATAACCAGATGTGGGCTAATTTAACTGATTTCCTCTGTGAGGGTCTGTAACTGTTTTCTGTGGCCTACTGGAAAACACAGGTCAGTCTGATGGTGTCACACCTTCTGGGGTGTGATTCCAGGTTATCTGCGGGGTGATTTCCAAGTTTTCCCCTGCAAACCAGGAGAGTCTGATAGGAACAGTGAGTCTAATTTACCACGTGTACATAGTAAACAAAGAAGAAAATCTATCTCAAACTACTTTGACCTACCTTTCCCAGGGATCCTAAGCTTCTTCCCATATCTTTGGCATGCAGGCTGATCTGAACTTCCATTGCATCCCTTGCCATGGTGGCAGACAACTGTAGAAAGGGGATGGGAAGAAAACTGCAAAGGTCTGGGAGGGGCTGGAGGCATGGATGCAGCAGCCCATGTTGCAGAGCTGAGAGGGGACAATTGTGGGTGATACCTGCCCAGATGCCCAGTTTTAATCTTCTCTTGCAGCAGAGACAGGACCTGTGGGTTAAGTGCTTTGGACTTGCCAGAGGAATGAGCTTTTGGGGACTTGGCATCCGGGTGACTTAGGCAGCATTGAAAATCCTACCCTTATTGTGTAAGTCGTTACTCCCAGAAAAGTCAGAGGTGCCAAAATCCCAAATCTATACAGGAAAACAAATCATGTCATGGCTCCTGTGTTTCATGCTTTGCTGCTTTTCCCCTCTAAGTTTTTTGCTGGCTTGTGGGCTTGATGCTAAATTAACAAAAAATTGAAACTGTGTGTCACTTTTCACTTTTCTAGCATTGTTTTGTAAGCCCAAATCACAAGGAATAATAAGCTGCATACTAATGTTTGGGTTTTTTTTTACTTTTTCTTTTAATTCTGTGTTAATTTGGTTATTGGTGCTCGAAACTTATTAGCAAGACCGATTCTTTGTGGGTTTTTTTGCCTGGCTTTGTTAATTTTTGTCCTGGATGTTGCAGGGCCGGGCTCTGCTCCACTGGGCGTGTGACAGAGGACACAAGGATCTGGTGTCAGTACTGTTACAGCACTCTGCTGATGTCAACATCCAGGTAAGAAAGGAATACAAAGTTGAATTTGACTGATGTGTTACAGAGCCTCCTGACCAAATGTTTTGCACGAAACTGAATTCTTCCAAAACTCCACAGCAAGTTTTCTCAGGGTGCTTATCACAGAAAAGCTGCTCAGCTCTGGTGAGATTCCGCCTGCAGTGCTGTCTCCAGCTCTGGGGTCCAGCACAGGACTTGTTGGAGCCAGTCCATGGGAGGCCAGCAAGATATTGGAGGAATGGAGCCCCTCTTCTATGAGAGAGTTGGGATTGCTCAGCCTGGACTAGAGAAGGAGTGACCTATTTGGGGCCTTCCAGTACCTGAAGGGAGCCTGCAGGAGAGGTGGAGAAGGGACTATTTACAAGAGCCTGGAGTAGCTGGACGAGGGGAAATGACTTTCACACTGACAGAGAGTAGGGTTAGATTAGGTATCAGGAAAAAATTCTTCCCTGTGAGGGTGATCAGGCCCTGGCACAGGTTGCCCAGCGAAGCTGTGGCTGCCCCATCCCTGGAAGTATTAAAGGCCAGGCCGGACAGGGCTTGGGATAGTGGAAGGTGTTCCTGCTCATGGCAGGGGCGTTGGAACGAGATGATCTTTAATGTCCTTTCCAACCCAAACTGTTCTATGATTCTATTATACGAGCATCCAGAAAGGTATCATGGGAAAAATACAGAGTTTTTAGCCACCATGGTTTGCAGCCCGCACGTCTGAGCTTAGCTAGCAGCAGTTTTAGAGTCCCTGAATAGCCCAGGTTTTGTCCTACACTGGTTCAGCAACTGCTTTGCAAGTGGTTCCTTTCAGCCAGCCACCTTGGATCTGCCTGTGCCCACGAGTCAGTGCTCCCAGTTTTGTCAGCTTGGTGTGATTGAGGACTGACTCATGTAAATTTGATTGTGTTCAGAAATAATGGTCTAATGTGTTTCTGTGAAGTTACAGTTGACTGCTCTTTACCTGCATGGTACCTATTGGCTCTGCTCTCCTGCTTACAAATAGCGGTGTTGGTACTCAGACACACATGAAATTGTTGTAAAAAAAGTTCTGTTTTGCCCTTTCCTGGGCAGAATTGCTGCTGGGATGGTATGAGGAAGGACAGCTCTGTGGCAGCTGGTGAGAAACATACGTTCATGCTTAGATTGCCGGGGTTTCAGTTTTAATGGATTTTATAGGCGTTTTTCCTTACATAGAAGAGGGGCAGTGAAGCCAGTACGAAGGGAGGCTTTGCATACCCTGTCCATCACCCTTCAGTCAGATCTGGTGAGGGAAATGTTGGATACATACAGGAACAGCTTTGCATTGAAACTGCAGAGAAGTTGGATCAGCCTGTTCTTTCACCCTGGCATCCTGGAGATGGTTTTGGGTTCTGTCTGAAACATGTCTTGTTTCTGACACTCGTTTCATTCCTTTGGAGGTAAAGTCTGACTCTTAGAAGAAAAGGCAGAAGGGAGAATCATCATAATTTTTTTCCCCCAAGCATTTATTTTTCTCTTAAATTCTTTTTTCTTTTTGATGCATTGCACATATTCTAACCAGCTTATTTTTGGCCAGTAACAAAAGGTTAATAATAGCCATAAAAAGAAAATTAATCTTTGATATTTTTTTCCCCCACCAAGGTAATAAAGGAGAATTTTTTATAAAGGTCTCTGTTTGCACGTGGGTGTGTTCCCAGAGAGAGCAGACACGTTTTTATTCTTAGCCATATATAAATTGCAATAACATTTCAAGACTTTGTGACTTAATGTTTATTTCTCTTTTTTTTATTATTTATTTGTATTTTAACCTTTACCCTGTAAGAATTCACATCCAAAGCAAGAGCAGGAGGAATTTTAAGATCAGCCAGAAGAAAAAGGGAGAGGGAGAAACTCTGGCTTCCTAAGGGGCCATAAACACTGCAGCACCTGCTATTACACATTAGCAAATCAGTTAATGTGTAGGCTGTAAAGAACAGTGGGTTAAGTGTGAGGGAATCTCTGGTGACTTGAATCTGTTATTTCAGAGCAATATGCTCTCAGCAGAGGTTCCTTTCACACCTCTGTCCAAGCAACATCCACAATTCACATCTACCCCTCCACGTCTTCAGGTGTTCTTCTGTCTTGTTCAGTTTTGCAGCAGCACCTACATGCAGGCAGCATAAGAGATCAAGAATAAATTAGGGATTAGGAGGGTTATGAGTGGGTAGTGAAGGAGAGAAATGTTATAGACCAGGGGTTTTTTTTAATTGCCTGTGTTTTAGTATGCTTCTAAAAAGTTAGTCAAACAGTGTGACAGATTTATGCTCTCTTCCATTACCTTTTTAATAAATGTTCTTCCATCTTGGCTCTCTTGGAGTGTGCTAAAGGATTTAGCTGCCCTAAGCAAACAATGACAGTGGTGCTCTGATAGGTGACCTGGAGCAAGTCAGACCAGTTCACTGTGCCTGTAGATGTGCCTTAATACCTTTTTGCTGCCTTATTTTAGTTACCTTTGTGTTATCTATTGTCAAAGTACTGCAGCCTCTGGATCAAGAGGGTCTGCAAGTGTCAGCTTATTACTCCTTATTGATAAACAGGAAGGTTGGGAGCAGGAGGAGAGGTCTCCTCATTCCTCCTCATTCCTGTAGTGTGCTCAAAGCCACTTTAATTCTGGAAATAACTGCATGGCCCAAGACTGCAGTGGTCCAGCCCCTGTGCTTTTTGTTTTTCAGCAGTGCTGCTGCAGTTTCCAAAGGGTGGTTCGCTAATGTCACTGAAAAGCTGCAGCCATTGAATTCTCTGGTTGTTCATAATTAGCTCTAATAGCACGTTTGAAAAGAGGTGGTAAAGCGATTGCCATGGGCGAGGGGATACAGAGAGGCAACAGGCTGCTCTGCTTTGTTGAAAAGGGGCATTTGTGTAATTGAATTACCTAAATCTTCAGAGCCAGAGGCCGTGTCAAAGTGGGTGGTGGGATGGTATTTTGGAGCTGAGTCTGAAAACAGCCTTCTCCCAATGGAAATGTTTGCCTTAAATGGAGTATATTCATAACATAACAGTTATGAAGGATCTCAGCAACATGATTGTAATTTTCATTTCTAGCTTTAAAACACAGGAAGACAGAAGTTTTCATTGCAGAGGATGAGCAAAATTGGAACACCTTTTTCCCCTAAAGAGAGAGTTTTTCTTTGCAGTGTTTTCTCTGGCCTTGTAAAGGAGATTTTCTGGGGTCAAGGGAGGCACTGAATGCAAGCTGTGCAGAGCTGCATTTATTTTATAGCATAATGGAATGGTTTGGGTCGGAAGAGACCTTAAAGATCATCATTTTGTCCTCAGTTTGCTCTGGTGCTGCAGTGCCAGAGCAGAGGAGACAGCAGAAGTCTCCTGGGTGTGAGGTGCTGCTCAACCAGCTTTCAGAGAAGCTCCTTCAGTGTGTTTGGGGGGACATTTAGGCACAGTGTGCTGCTTCACTGCTCTTGGGTGGCAGGGTCCTCTTGGGGCAAGGTCTAAGCCTGGACACCTCCTTCTGCCAGAGCAAGGCAGGTAAAGGGGCTCAAAACAGAGAGTTCTGTGCCCTGGTGCCAAGGCCCCACGTGATTGCTCATCCTACACAGGGTATACATATATACATATATGTGTATATCTACTGCAGGTGTACAAATTGCTAGTATGGGTTTAAGAAAGATGAACATCATCATGGTACAATAATTGTCCAATGAGAGAGAGAAGGACAAATACCATCTCCCACTTGTAATGTCAAAACAGTAGACCACAGACTCTCCCCCTGGACTTGCTGTGGCTGCACTTTGTTCCATTTGTGGGTACTCCTTACTCCAAAATAGTAATCTGTGTGTTCCAGGAGCGCCTTTGGGAATGCACAGGAAACTATCCTGGAGTGGTTGCCATGGCTGAGCTTACTCTGATAAAGCTTTTCAAGCCTGTCTGGCCATGCAAACAAGTCTTAAATACTGTTCATTGTAAGTGGAACTGTATCACTTGACACACAGGATAATTAAGGGCTGTGTATGTACCTGTGTGCTAGAGCAGCTGAGTTAAAATTGCATCTAAATATTTTATGATTTTTAAACTGCATCATTGTGCAGTTATCAGTGTTACTGTAATAATTTTCTGTGCTTTCAGTTTTTTTCTGAAAGGACAAAAAAGGCTATAACTGATGTTCAGTTTTTATTTGCTGACTTTTCACTTTCCTAGTAAAGGTGCAGAGCACTGCACTGAGACTTTAAACCTCTTGACAGCAAGTTCCCAGTGGTCATCCATGGGCCCTCAGGGGTTTGAGAGAGAAACTTGAGACCAAAGCTGAAAATCATCAGGTTAGGAAATCTCTTGCTAGTGTATGTGGATTTTATTTTTATTCATACATATACAGCAGTAATTTTGGTGAAAAGCATCTAGTGTCTGTGCTGTCTGCAGAGAGCATTGGTGGGTTTTTGGTGACAGTGTTGGATTTTTATCTTGTACCAATCCATGCCAGGCTACCCAGTCATATTTATGTACTGAAGTGATGCTTGTCAGCATGATATTTTGAGTCAGATGGATTTTGTTGTTGTTTTCTAAAAGACAGAAAAAGCAGGAGGAGCATGGTTGTCTCCCTGGGTTGTCCTTTTTCCCATCTCCCTGCCAGACACCTCTAGGAAGAAGCAGCTTCCCTCCTCTGTTTGCAGCTAAGACACTGTTGAGTCAGAGGGGGAACATGGATCAGCCATCCCTTGTAATACCTTCACTCACGTCCTCATTGGGGATAAAAAAAAAGAAAAAAACCTTTTCAAATGAAGACAATACAAACATAATAAGTGGCAGGGAGGGTTCATCTCCCTCCTGACTCAATCCCTCTCAAACAACATTATTATTGACTGGCCTATTGGTTGCCAAAAAGGAAAATCAATTGTACCAGAAGTAGTTGCTGGACCACAGATCACAGTACTAACCCGGCGGAGACAGGTTGATTTTTATCAACTATCCCAAGACTAATTTCCACCATTAGCTAAAACTGAAGTAGAAATTATGGATATGTCGAAGATTGCTAAGATTGGTGGTCTGTTGGTTTTGTTTTATTTGTATGCTTTTAATGTTTTCCTGCCTGACTCTTAAAGGGATTGTGTCTGAATAGGATGAAAAGGAGCAAGGAATAGTCAGGCTTGCCTGCCTGTTTTTTGAAATTTCAGCCTTGTTCATTTCGATTTCACAGTAAAAATACAAACTGCTTCCATCTTTGCATTGGAAGTTTGGTTTTGGAGGCATTGCATAGACATTTAAAAATTATGCTGCTCTCAGCAAAGGTGTGTCCCTTCCCTGCCTTCTGCACTGAGTATGCATCATGCCCTCATGTTTCTGTGTCTGTAGGGAGATGAGGAAGTTGATGTGGGCATTTCCACTGTTCTGACCGAGGACCAAAGGCCACAGGCTGTATCTACACATCTCTGCCCCTCCCCAGTGACCTGGGGGGGTATCCATGCAGCCCACCACCCTTGCTGTGAGCAGGGTAGGATGCCACTTGCCAAAGGACTCTGTTGTTAGCACCATTCCCTAAACCTGGCTGAGATTAAATAGGAAAATGTCTGAACCTTGTGCCCTAGCAGTTAATGTCCCTAGTACCAATTTTCCCCTAAATATACTAAAAACCTGGCTCATAAAGCCAGGAGGGGCCCAGTCCTGTGTCTAATATTGCTGCAGAGGGTTCGACGTAGCTGCGCTCCCAAGCAAGCAGAGGATGTCACAGGTACTGCTGAACTGACCATTGTGTGGTAGGGAGGTACTGTGGCAAATGGGTGAAAACACAAAACAAAGATGAAAAGCAAAGCAATAAGAGCAGATTTATTAACCACAGTAGTGCCCTTCTTCCCTTAACCATCCCTTGTCCTGATCCCTGTCTCCATGTTTCCCTGTCAGCTTTGTCAAGCAGATCTCCCAAGACTCTGCAGGCTGTACCCCTTCCATCTTGACACTGTTGCCAATGGGTGTGAAAGCCATTAGCCAAAAGAAAGGAGAGATCTGCTTAGTGACAGAGGGTAGCATTCTACATTAAAGCATTGACATGGTGCCAGTCACACAGTTATTACAAGTGGCACAGCTCCATGTCTCTCCTGCGGGTCTCTCTGTGGAATGTAGATTGGCAGCAGGTTGAATGTTAAATGGTCACCACTCAGCAGATGCTGATTTTGCCTACTGGGAGAAAAGTCCCTTTCAGCAGAAACATTTGCAAAATATTTTCAGCTCTAAATATGTACTGGGAAAGGCAGAGATTTATCCCTGGTTTGCTCCTCAGCTTCTGAAGACACCTTAAAGCCTCGTCAACACAAACTGTAAGTTGTACAGATGATGAGATGTTCCCTTCAGCGTGTGCAGGCTGGGCTTTTTTGCATTGTTTCTTCCCACCTTCCAGCTTGATGTGTCCAGTCTTTGTTTCTTCTGCTCCCTGTAGGCATATGAATCACTGCTTCATGGCTGGTGCAGCAGAGCAGTTGGCACCCTTGCTCAGGCAGCACACGTACAGTGTTGCCTGCAAAGCAGGCTCACCAGCCAGGAATGGTGCTGCAGGCTCCTGTCTTGTGCAAAACCAGGGCTGGAAAAGTGAAATCCAAGAGCTGGTCCTGAAAAACTTAGCAGTGGTCTTTGCTGCTTTACCCTCAAAATCCAAAGCTGCTTTCAAGGTAATCAAAATGCAGGGTTTAAAGCCGGGACTGAGCACAGCAGCATGTTTTAGTGGCTTGCTGTGAGATTGTGTGGCTTGTGGGCATCACCCTGTACTGAGGGCTGTGCTGTGCAGAGGGAGGCACGTCCCAAGGCCAGTGCTGGTACAGGAATGCAGTCTGGCAGAAGGCACATACTTTTAGCTCAGAGAGCATGAACCACCCTGTGCATCAGGGAGCCTTGTGCCTGATTCCATTCCTGAGCAGCACAGCTCTTCTGTGGTACGAGCTCTGCTAATGCTCACAGTAGACAGAAGCCAGCAGCAGCAGTGAGTTTTGGGGTCAGTGCAGGTGGCACCCTGGTGCTCTTGTGCATTCTGCTGCAGAGGGGAAGCTCCCTATTGTCTTCATATGCCCTTGCAGAGGCAGGGAAGAGCCTTGCCTTGAATGCCTCCCTGCAAGGGCAGGGGATGATCCCTTGGTCTCAGGGTCATCTTTGAAATAAGCACGTGTTAAAACACCTGTAATTCCTAAAGTCATTGTTGGAAATGCTTTAATCCCTCATTAAGGTGTTTGGTTAACTGCGCAAACAGGATACAACTGGCAGCCAAGCTGGTTCTTCAGGTGAGCACATCATCCTAGGAATGGTCTCTAATCACCGTAGGAATGGTCTCTAATCACCGTAGGAATGGTCTCTAGCCTTGCTTCATTTCCTATGGCCTTGATCTTACCTCTCCCTGCCAGAGGAGTCACCTCTGCCGATCAGCTCCTCTTCACTCGGGAGAGATGGTTCCTAGAACATCATCTTTGGAGTTCAGCCCCTTGGAAAAGCTTTCCCTGTTTTGAAGGAGTTAATTTTTGCTGCTCACCTTCTCCCTGAGGATGTTCCAATTTGAGGAAGCCTGGCTTTACTTTCCAAATGGAATTTTGTATTCATCTGTTGTCAGCAGTTGTCTCTTATAGTTTCCTCTAAAAAAACTAAACAACCCCCCCCCACAACAAAATCCTACAAAAACCCAGTTTCAGTTGCATCACTGGGGTGTCTGGAATTTGCAGTCTTTGATGCAAAGTTCTTTTTTTTTTTTAAAGTTTTCCTATGTAAGATTTTTCTAATGATTTAGATGTTGGGGCAATAACTCTTTATGCTTACTTTGGTTAGATTTTGAGTAAGATTTTTAATGTTTATAGCTGTCTCTTGGTTCCATGGATCGTAAGGGGCAAAATGGCACTGAAAAGGGAAAGCTGATTTAGGATGCTTCTGTCCCTCAGCTTGGACATGTTAGTTCAGCATCCATGAGAACAGTGTCAGTGCACAAGATTTCCTTTCTAGCTCAGCATCGTGTCTCCAGTGGCAGGGAAGAGTGAATGCTTAGGAGACACAGTAAGGTAAGGATACAGTGGTAATTTCATATGTTTTCCCAGAGTCTGAGGCTCAGAGGCTTCCCCAACCATTGGTATTATCTTTGTGCTCCTGGAATTTTTTTTGATAAATTTCTCTCATCTTTCTTTGGGTTCCCAACCTTTTGCACCAGTGGGAGTTGTGCAGTTTAACTGTGCATTTGCTTTGCACTTGCCACAATCTTTCCTTGTGAGAGCCCATCGTTCTTGTGTAATGAGAAATAGTAATTGTTCCCCCAGTTACCTTCTCAGTCCTGCTTTTGACTTTATGGGTCTCCTTCATTCCCCTTGATCGCTTCTTTTTCAGACTGAGGAGTTTCATCTGTTTAATCCTACCCCATTTGGAAGCTGCTCTATAACTTTGCTCCTTGTCGTTCTTCGAGTCATTTCTAGTTCTTCCTTATTTCCATTCAGATGAAGGGAGCAGCACTTCTCCCAGTGCCCAAGCTGTAAGTGCAATATGAGCTTTAATGAAGCAATATAATGATGTTTTCTTATTTCCTTTTCCTTTTTTCCCCCTCAAATGTCTCCTTGTTGTTTGCCTTTCAGTAACTACCACTGAATACTGAGGTGGTGTTACAGAGCTGTCCATAGTAACTCATGATCTGTTTCCACAGAGGGAAGAGCTAGTTCAGAGCCCATCGCTCTGGATTTAGGCTGAAGATTGTTTTTTCACATGTGCATTACTTGGTGTTTATCAGCACTGAATTTCACCTGCAGGTTTTTCACCCTGTCACCCTTACAACCAGCTTCTGGTTTAACAGACTTGGATGCTTCACGCTCAGCCTGCTTCCCCTGTTCACTTGTGTGGTTGAACAACTCAAGCTCTTGCAACAGGTCCCTCACAGGCTCCAGTGATCACCAAGCTGGTGGTTTATTCCTGTTCAATCTCTGCTTTTGTAATCAGTTCTCAAGAAGTGCAAAGACCTTCCCTCTTGCTCTATGACAGCATCATTTAATAGGCTTTGGTGAGATGGGGTGTCCATTGTAGATCCATGTGTGCAGGCATCCCCATAGCAGAAGTCTTGGTGGTGCTTGCCTGCATCAGGAAGCAAAGGCTGGTGCCATCTTCCCTCTGCCTGTCACAGAAAAACTATTCAGTTGCTCCCTTTTGCAACAAAACAAGTAAATTCTATCCGTGACTAACCTTCTAGTTTATCTAACAGACCGATAAACTGTCCCAGCTTAGACATTCCAAGTTTAAATGGGTCTTCCACCCTCTTTTGACATGGTTCAGCTTTGCTGGAATGAAGGTTTCTTATAAAACAAAGGCCTGAACTTACGCAAGGGTGCGTTGAAGTTGTCTGTGGTGTTTGTTCTCAGGTAAGGAGTTGTCTGTCTGCAAGCTGGGTGCCACTGTTAGAGGCACTGGTAAACTTGCATCATCCAAATCCGTTTCTGCTGTTCCAGCCAATTAAACATTAAAATGAGCATGACAAATAAGAGTTCCTTTATGGGTCAGTAGCTCTGTAGTATGGCTGTGACTTGGCTGGCCGAGACAATCCGTTTCATACAGGCCTGGGCAACCCGGCATCTTTGGGTATGTAATTGCTTTTGTAGGGAAAGAGAAGCAATGAGGATAATGTAGCCATCAGGCCCTGACTCACCAGTTCAGAAACTTCCCCTTGCCAATCAAATTCCTTTGGTATTCAACCCATTTTAGGCTCGTTCCAAAGGCATTATGGTGATGTCAGAAAATGTCCTGATGGATATATGCATTTTCTCCAGTGTTAGATGTTACCTTCTGGAAGACATTTGGTTTTGTCCACCAGCCAATAAACTATCTGTACAGAGAGCCCTCAGTGCACTCTTTATGGCAACAGACAGGCTTGTCTTGTCCCTCTCCTTCCCTTCCCCCTCCCCTATTAAATATATTTTTTTCTCAGCACTATTAGATTATTAAATGCTTAATGACTATTCCATTCCTGCTAACTATACTTTTGATGAGCTGCAGTAATAAAACTTTGTAACAGCAAAACGTGTGTCTGGTTCCTTTATAGGAAGGGCACATTTGGGGAGCTGAAGTAATGGGGGATAAAACTCAATTAATGAATAGAAATAAAAAGAAGTAAATGAGGTAATCAAACTCAGAGAAATTAGTATTGGCAGGCCCTGAATGATGCTCTTGGATGAACAATCTTTCAAAATCCTTCCTTGTATGCTGCTGCTGTCTCTTTATTTATTATTAAAATAACATGATCCATGAGGCGCTCGGGGTGACTCCCAGCCTAGCTAATTCTAATTAATCCAGTCAGGGAGAGCAGCAGGGTAAGTGGAGCAGTCTATCGGATTGAAATTCATAACTTAATTGAGGTCAAAGTCCCGGGTTGGGAGAACAAAAGTCTTTCGCTGGGACCAGGCAGATCAATAGCAATAAATATCTGGCTTGGATGCAAGTAGCTTATAGTGACGGATTATCTGACACTGGCCAGAGGTCTTGGTCTTGTTCAGGGCAAAGTCCTATGGCATCTACAGTGTAGGGTGACTTTTGCCAGTGTTCCCTCCAAAACCCTGAAGAACCCTCAAAGGGTTCATGGGAGCCACAGGAGAGGGATGGCCATAAAGAAGTCCACGTGAGTCATGCTGAAATTTGGATGTGGTTTCTCAAGGTGTGGGTTTCTCATCAGTAGCACAAGGGCAAGTGTCACATTAGTGCTGATGGAGGCTGGAAGAAGTTGCTCAGGCTTACAGGAACTTGGAGCTAAATCATATCTTGTCCAGAGAAAGACCTTTAGGACTGGGCGAAGCTGAGCAGTGGATTGATGGGCTTTATGCCAAGTCTGTATTTATAGTGTGTTTACATAAGAGGAGAGAGGAAGGTTGGAAGAGGGAAGTGTAAATAATCATTAAGGTAGGTTTGTAGTGTGAGAGAAACCAGCAGAGGCAGATGTGGTGTTGCTTGTTCTTCATAAAAGCAGCCAGTGACTCTGCTCTGATCTGCAAAATGTTGTGTTCAAAGGGGTTTGTGTGTGCTAATGGTGGCTGGTTTCCCAAGCACTGCATGGTGTTGACTGCAACACTGATCCCTGAACTCCTAAGCCAGGGAGAAGCATGAGGTCCTGCCCTGGGATCTGTGGGGTTGCATTGTGCACACAACGTTCTCTGGGAGTGGGCACTGAAATATTCATCAGTACCAGCAACTGAAGAAGCTTCTCTGAACTTTTAAATAAGCAGGTACTTCAGCTGGAGTTCAGTATTAAAATGCAATCTTCACCCAGCCTGTTATTAATGCAATGTTTATGCAGATTTGACTGTTCTGCTCATATCCTCTTTGCAGAGGACAAATACTGCTGTGGTCAGCATTCGATACATCCCTGATGGATGCTGTTCTGCCAATGCACTTCAACACGGCTTGGAAGAGAGATGGAAACCGCAGCTTGGACACAGCCAGTGACTTAGTTTGACATACCTGCTCCTCCCATTAACACTGCATAAGTCTAAAGCATCTCTTCATGTCCAGCTTGCCGGAATTGTTCAAACGATCTCTTCAGCTCCATGGTTCAGATTAGAGGTGTAGGGCCTTGGCTGGTCAGGTGTCAGGTTTTAACATGATGTAAAAATGGTATTAATGGTGCTTCTGTACCCTCACACCCTTTTGAAACTGCCTCTGGAAAACACCTCTTGTTTTCTGTCTGCTTAATGTGGTCAGAAAGCAGTGAACAAGGCAGCTGTTCAATATTTGTGTATATATATATATATATGTACACTTGCTATTGCTGTATACTAATGTTACTGTATACTAATTGTTAATTCTACTATATACTACTTTCCTTACTTGTGTCCCATCCATTGCACAACTCGACCTCCTCCTTCTGAGTTGGTGGCTTCACTCCCTAGGTTTCTGTTGTGTTGTTGGTGCACTCCTGCTTCATTCCTGCCCAGCCCAGCCAAGAGCAAAACAGTCCCTGAGGCTGTTAAACAGTGCAAACAAAACTGCGTAGGCAACTGTCATCAGGGGAAGAGTGGGTTTGAGTGATTTATTTTGTTATATATAAAAACTAGCAGAAAAATCCAAGTGCTGAACAATTTACCACTTAACGCTGAGATGTTTGGGAGCAACACGTGTCCTGAATGTACAGAACTTTGAGAGGGGAATTTTCCTTTAGCTTGAGTTATGGCTCTGCTAAGGTTTAGGCGAAAAATAAAAATTTTCAGAACCGGCAACTGGTACCTTTGGCTAAACTTCAGACTCCCCCCACCTGGGAGTGGTAGGTTAGTTTTATTTATTAGTGAGAGACTTTGCTTTTTTTTTTTTTCAGCTGAGAGGAATAACAGGATCTGTCCATTCAAAGCTGGGTTACCACAGTTATATATATGTTATTAAAAAACATAGCAGTAGATGCCCAGATCTGTAGAGTCCCTGTGGATTCAGTGTGGAAATTCCACTTACAGCTCTTTTCAGAATCAAGTTCAGGTTTCTAATTGTCCAGTTTTGCTACAGAATCCTGGCGTGACCTTGAACAAGTCACTTGATTTCTTTCTGCCGTGGTTTCCCATTTGGGAAATGGTGGGGCAAATAATCGTTTTTTATCTCATGGATATAACAAGATTATAAAAATATGGTACTTTTAAGAACCTCAGAAAACTGATGAAATGAAATTAAACAGATCTTGCAGTCCAGATAAAATGAGATGAAACAAGCATGAAACTATTAGTGAAAGAAATGTTTCTTTATCTTCTACAAATAAAAATGCAAAGTGATTAAGTGGGTCTTTTCTAGCTATTAGCAATAGCAGCTCTAGCCAGCTGACTTCTGCCACCCTTGTAAATTAATTTGCAGGGTACAGTCCTGAATTTAGTATGCTCACAATAAATACCCCTGAAAATGTTGTCACCTTCTCTGATGCACGATATTACTGCCACCACAGTACTGCAATTACTTGCCCTGTAGATAAAAAGTGGCTGCTCTAAAGGAGATGCTCTAACACAATGGTTTGCAAATTTCTTTTAATTGATTCCTCCCCCCCCCCATTATATTTCCTTATTTTACTGTACATCCAGCAGTATTTTTGTGAGGCGGGGGAAAGGAATGGGAATAGCATTAAAGATTATTCTTATCCAGGACTGGTCTGGAGGTCTTAACACATGCTTGGCCTCAGCCAGTGGCCGAGTTACCCCTGTGCAGGACATTTCAATTTACCTTTTTTCTTTTTGTTTTTTTATTTTTTTAAACTCAAGTTTTAATCACATTCAGTCTGTACAGATGAAATCTGAGTCAGAAGCCAGGTCTGCCAAAGCTGCCTGCTTCCCTTCTCTGTGATGCCCTATTCCTGCTGCTATTGTCAGGGTATTTTCAAGCAGTGCTCACAGATTACATGGTAATTTGGCTCCTGAAGTGGTATGAAATTGAGCATTACACTTTGAATTCCAGTGGTCAGACTCTGAAGAGATTTGTAAAGTTACGGCTCAGCAATTGCAAATGATCAATTTTTCACAGCTTAATGAGTAACTGCTTGTTTTTGGAATGATGGGAAGTGATCACATACCCCCTTACCTCCAGCACTAATTGCAGAGTAAAAGAGGTTAATTTAAACCATGAAGGCAGTTTTGATCTGGATGTTTCATAGCAGCAGGAAAACTCAGAGCTCTGGTGACTTTAAATCATTCATTTCACTTCTCAGGTGGAAAAGTTAAGTGTGGATGTGGTCAGCTTGCACTCTTCAGCTGATACAAAACAACTTGCTAAGCCCAGTCACTTGGGATAAACCACATGTAAAGATCATAAATGTGTGTTGAGTCAAAGATGGAAGATGATATAAATTAGTCATTTAGACCTGGTTTAAATCATTGGGTTTGTTGGGTTTTTTTGCCTATCAGCTCAAGGGTTCCTCTCGTGCCTGTGTAAATTAAAAGGCAAGGCATCAAGCAAGAGCAAAGACCATACCTATCCCAAATAGATCCTCTTGGCATCAGATGCAGCACAACAGGTAGTGCAAATGGAAAGGCTGAGTGAATGAAGTACGAAAATAAAACAGAGATCAGCAGAAAAATTTTTGGCCCCTGGTGATCTTCCCCAGGTGATGCCAGACAGCAGTGACACGGAGGGTCATGGCAGAAGGAGTCTTACTGAGGATTTAAAGGATGGTAAGGTGTCATTAATGAGGACTTCTGACGAAGGATAAACATGTGAATTCCCCACTCAAGTCAATGGGACTTTTATTGGCATTTATCTTAGGGCTGAGTGTGTCCCTTGCTGTGATCAGTTAAAAAAACCCCTGCAAGTGCTGCATTTTATCAAGTCCATTGGGAGAAAAAAGTCAGTGATGGGGAAGAGGTGGGAGACTTTTCATAGAGAAAAAGAGAAAATTGCTTCATTTGCATAGGAGTGTACACAGTTGTACCCCATGCAGAAAATGTTTCCTCCTGGGATAGAGTGGTTTAAAAACACAGTCATCCAGCTGCAAAATTGGTTCTGATTCAAGCAGACACTGGCACAGCATTTTTGGCTGGATAATGCTTTCAAACCTTGTGCCCAGCTACTGAAAACACCTGGTACTCTCCTGGTCTTCAGGATGTCATCTTCCACTCAAACACTGGAGTTTGCTGTTTCTAAACAGAGAATATCTGAGCAGTATTCCTTAACTGGAGAAATGTTCCTCTAGATTTGCCAGCCACAGCCCACCTCGTGGCTGCTTGTTGGCTTCTGTGGTGACATCTCCTGCATCATCAAATAACATATAAACATCCAGCTCAGTGCTTTTCCATCATCATTTGGTCTTTGAGACACTTGGTTTGTAGCTGGTGCTGCACTCCAATGGGTCAGCTTTGTGTCCTGGGAATCTGAAGTTGCAGCAAGTCACAGATGGTCCAAGAGATCAGAAATGTAAGATTATGCTGGGGGTGTCTGATGTGCTTTTAGCAACACTCCTCATTTCCCAAATACAAGCAGATTATTGGTTCCTTTATCGTGTTGGCTTTCAGTGTGTTAGGCAGGAAAGACTGCTGCAGCTCTGGAGAAGGAAGAAAGCAGGAAAAAAAGGAGGGGTTTGTCATGTTTTATTTAGCCATGTTGGCTAAATAAATTCTCTGTGAAGATATGAGTTCTAGGTATTGTTGCTGCCACCAACTTTACATCCTGCTCTAAGCCTAAGGAGTAATATTAAAGATGCAATGTCTTGGCCAGGCGTGGTTTTTCCAGCTGTCTTCCATTCCAGCAAGATCCGTATTGCTTCTTCCTTTTTTAAAATGCTCAGCCACTTTTCCCCCTCCATTTCTCTCATGTGTCCTTCATAGCTACTAGGCAGCTACAGGTCTACAAAATGTTGAGTGTCCTCTCTTTGATACCATCTAGGTAGGAAAAAGGGAGAAATGCAGTAAATTTCTGATCTTTAGCACTGAGGGTTCTGTTCTGCTGCAAAAAAAAATCCTGAGCAGTGCTTTAGCATGAGATTCAGAAGGTTTCAAAGAGACATCAGTTAAACCTGCCTTGCTCAGTGAGAGCCAACAAGTGGATCTTTCAGTTGTCTGAGTGTTCCCTGGGGGTTCACATTATTAATATCTGCCTTATGACAAGGTGGCTGTGCTGATGCCAGGCTTTTTTTCCCAGCCGGCATGATTAATTTTTCCTTCCTTTCTTAATATCTCCGAGCCAGATGCTTCTAAATGTCCTCACAGGGGTGTATTGCTGTTCTTAGCTGCTCCTCCTTCCTCCCCCCCACCAACCCCTTTCCAACTAATTCCTATAATGGCTCTGGAGATGCATTTTGTAGCGTCACAAAAATCAAAACTTTGAAATCCTCCCGAGGTGACGGACTTGACACGTGCAGATCTGGCCTCCCGACGTTCCTGGTGGGTTTGAAAGCTTCCTGCCAGGTAGTCTGTCAGTAACATTCCCCAATTCAGAGTGGTGCTTATTTGCATGGCACTTTACAAATTGTATCCATGCAGAACTGCTGAAATGCAAGTATTCCTGGTGGGGAGAGTGTTTTCGCCGACAGGTCTGGAGAAAGGAAGTTTTGGCTGAGGAAAAGGAGGAACGCTTGTGTTATTTATGGAAAGTGCTGTGCATCTTCAAGCAGTGATTTATTTTAAAGGCTTCAAAACATCGTGATACTAAAAAGGTCTTTGTTCTGCAGACAGAAATTAGTTCTCCTCCAGATCTCTTTTTCCAAAGGGCAGCTGCACAGGTTTGGGTGGCACCAGCTTGCAGAGAGAAGACCTTAGCAAGCTCTACAGCCAACAGCTTGTTCCTAAGATGTTCCTAAAGCCATCTCTATCCATCAGTTTCCTCCAGATAACAGATTTATGGGTCTTCTGTATTTATCCATGGCTGTTCTCAGTCATTAGTGCACTCACCTGCATCTCAGGGATCTTTCCTGGAGGAAGCAAAAAAGAAGGAGAATAGTTGGTGGTAAATAAGTTAGGATTTGGTTGCTTATTTTCATGTGTGTTAATATTGTCCGTGTGAGGTAAATCACTGGAATTAATGATGAAAGTCTTAATTTAAGAAGCCCATAAAATAGTGTTTCTTAATTTCTTACAGGGCAGGCTAACATATCCTCAGATCTGTGAAGTTCTACTACATTTGTTTGCAATTTAACAGTGAGAAAAGGTGTGATATAAAGCAATGGATTCACCAGTGCAAACACAGCTGTAATTAGAGCAATCAAGTCTTTGCTTTCAGTCTCTATTTTTTTGTGGCAAGATGAGGATACTAAGAATATCCTCAGAGTAAGGATGCTCTTAAGAGTATCCTAAGAAAAAAGCAGGAGGACTCATACAGCATTCCTTTCCATAACAGACAGCTGGCCATTTAGCGATGTATCAAGCAGCCTCAGACAGCCCTTTGGCCCACAGCAGCGTGGGAATTAAGTTAAAATTAACCTGAGTTTGGAAAACAACTAGCACCACTTTATTTGTCCATTTAATTGAATTATATGACGCTGTGTAAGTATGCTGACCCACAGACGTAAATTGCTCCACCCTTCCCATTTCCCTCCTTAATTCTTTCATGCTAATGGAGCTGATGGGGATGTTGACTGCACAGAGAGAGAGAGAGAGGGAAAGAGGCTGGAAGTAAAAAGGACTGTTCCAGCCTCATGCAAACCTTCCCCTTCGGTGAAATGCTCCGAGTGTCACAGCTGCAGTGACTGCGCTGTGATCTTTGTTGCCATTAAGCTGATTATATCCACTGACGGATTCATCCAACTAATCCCACAATGCTGCAACTGGTTGCTTTTTATTTCGACACTATTTTTATTTTTTCTGCCTAAGAAATCAAAGTCAGCTCACTGGACTCTCGAAATGGGTCAGGCTGTTACAGGGCCCCACTTTTTTATGTTTGGTTAATGCAGGAAAATAGGATATATTAATGGGCTCCATGCATTAATGGATGTTCTCAGTTTGAGAGAGGTCTGGGCACACACTCAGGAGAGTCTGGTGTAATTTTGGGTGGGTGTGCTGGGAAGGTGCAATGTGTCACTGTACCTTTGGCTCTGCATCATTTTGTGGTTTGCCTGGGTGGCCAGACCCTATAGGGCAGCAGCTTTGCATTTAAGAGTGACTCTAATGAGGGAGATTCTGACAGGTTGGATTGATTTAATTGATTTAATAATCAATTTAAATCTAGTTCTTGGTTATTTTTCTAAGGAAAGGTTGATTATCATTGGTTAGGAGTCATTAAAATATGTTCATTTGCAGCTAAATATAGCCTTTATAGTAAATTTAGTTCTTCATTTGCTAATCAGATACACAATGTCTGTCCATGTTTGCTTAATTATGTAGTTTAACCCACTCTATTCACATTCTTAATTTTTACATTTGAATCAGGCTGGAAAACAGCAAATGAAACATTTCTTCTCTGTTAGACTGTTAGTTGTTTTGTTTTGTCTTGTGCCCAGGTACATATGAATGAATTAGAATTTGAAAAATTTTTCAAGGAAAATTTCCGAACGCTTCTTAAAAATAAATTAAAATCACATCATGTGTATGGTGGGTTTGGTTTTGAAGAGAAAAATTAAATAGAATTTTCTTTGTATTTATAAATAACATAGTACTTAGAGGAGATGATGGCACGTTCAAGTAGTCAACTTTCCTCCTCAAGTTTTGTTAACAAAATCAAGGATTTTAGGAGTAAAATGAAGGAGCAACTGGAGAAAGACGATGGCCTGACATAGATGCTTTAATTCTGTCATCAAGCATTCAGTATTTGATAAAGTTTTATCCTCTTTTATCATGCTGTCTGTTGTCTGCCCTGAGACTTTGGGCTGGACTTTGGCTGCCTAAGCAGCACACTTCCCATGGTCCAGGCCAACTGAGAGTGGAAAGAACATACCGTGCGTTCAGCAACATCAATCACAGAGAAGTGTGCCTAAAGCCTTGCCATGACTTTCCTGCAGGGTTCTGCAGGATCCTCCTAATTCTTGTCTTCTAAAAGTTCCTTCAGATTTGGTGGGTGTTTATCACTCAGATACTTTGAGTTTTTGTAGTTCTCCCACACTACAGGCACAACTGTTGTATACAAAAGCATAAGGTCATTCTTTCCATTTTCTCAGGATTTTAAAGCTAGTAGATCTGGTGTCTCATACTTAATTTTTATCCATTTTTATCCAAGCTGGTCTAATAGCTCAAAAGAACAGTTACAGAGTGATTTGCCTGTTCAGTAGGTTTGACTTGGCTTAGAAAGTAGGTATCAGGTGCATGCTGCTTGAAAACATATATCCTTTTTCACTGAACTGCAGGTATTTTATGGAGTTGTATTCTGTTGGTCTATCACTTGGGGTGCCCTAACTTTGGATATATTAGGGAAGTGTTTTTTATTTTAGCAGGGAAAAAAAAGGCATTGAATTTCACCCTTCCCAGGCATTGATTATAACCAGCATTCTTTGGTTTCATAGGAGCTTCCAAAAAAGAATTGCTTCTCAATTCCAAGTACAACTTCTTGTATAAACTTTAAGGTCCCATTAGAACTTGCAGAACAAAATATAGTAATGCCTTTTAGATTTTTTCTTTAACACATAATTGTTTCATTGACCAAGACTTGTCAAGCTGCCTGAGAGTGGTCTTTACCAGGAGTGGAAGAAATCTGAGGATAACCACCCAGAAGGCAGGTGCCAGTCCAGTCATGGTGGGTCTCCATAGCAGCTGGGAGAGTCTCAGTTCTCAGCTGATGGTTTTCAACTTCAGCATTTCCTCTCCATATTACTAAATGAAGGCAAGAGTCTCACTAAATGCAGGTTAGGTGAAGACAGGTCTTACAAGAAGAGGGAAGAAAAACTGTGGAAAAGGACAGCACGTTCTGATAGTCACAGCATAGCACTGGGAGCTCAGCATCCTGAAACTAATCCTGACCATGGGCTGTGCTCCTCATTTGACCTTGAGCAAGTCAGACAGTGGGGGTTTTTTGTGTGTCTCAGTTTCTGTAACTAACATGGGAATACTATGTGCATATATCCCTGGGTCTTGCCCAGATTAATAAATCAATATTTGCAAAGTAAGGCTTGATAAATGCTAACTGTGTTAACACGTGTACTTCAACCTTGCGCAGAACTTCGGGAATGCGCCTGCATTTCCTCTCTGTGAGCAGATAAAGGGTGTGAGGGCTCTGGGCTGGGGTGGTCAGAAGTGACAGAGACAGGTTTGGGTCATTCTCTTCCTCCCAAGGGGCTGCCTGTAGCACATATCTGCAAGAAGGTCTTGAATACAACTTTTCCACTTAACATGCTCCCCCATCACCCACAGTCAGCAATGAGATTAAATTCTGTGCGACTGCAGAGGACGTTGCATGATTAAAATCCTCTTTTAGAAATTAATATGTACCGTCGCTCCGCAGTACTGTGCCTCCTCCCGGAGAAGGGTATTGTCTCCTGAGCACTCAAGGTGTGAAAAGCCACCCAGGGAACCTGTCTATCTTTGAATTTTATGCTGTTGCACAGTTGCTCTGATGGCAGCTACAACTGCATAAAAATCATAGGGACTTCTGCCTTCTCAGGGTCACAGGATGTGGGGTGAGCTTTGCAGAACCATTAGTGGAATAGGAAAAGGAGAATGGGAACTACAAGTCCTGGTTACAGGACTTCAAGTTCTGTAGAAAAGGTTTGTCTTAGAAAAGGTTTCCTGAGGGAGAAGGATGGTCAAAGTCAATATTCACCCATTCTCCTTAGGAAACGTCTCTTATAATTGGATGTCCTGGAGAATTAAAACAAATAAAACTTTGTCCTTAGATATTGCCCAGCCTTTCCTTACCTTGCTGCCTCTATCAGCCTAGAGAAATACAGTAATCAGTGCATTTGTAGGTGCAAATTGAGCCTTCATTAGGCATCAGACATTTTTGCAGCCCATTAAAGGGCTTTATACTTGCCTAGGTTTAGCAAATTAGGTATGCAGGGCTGCTGCATTTGGTACAAGCTGAAGCTCTTGCACCATCATTTCCATTCTGCTTTAGATGCTGGGAGGCTTTGTGGCATGACCAGGAGGTGCAGTAAGGTGATTTATCCTGGATGGAATGATGGCTTTCTGGAGGAGCTCCTCTGGAAGCGGCATAGTTGAATATCCATGTTTAGCATGGCTGGGAGGCTTCCTGTTGCTTTGTGGGGGGGCTGCAGCAGAAGTAGCTGACTTTGCTGAGAGATCTCCCTTCCCACTCACATCCTTGGTGGCTGCAGCACAAAACAGCCAATGTTAGCCCATCCCACAGGTGTTCCCTGTTAAGAGACACCTGAATGTGATTCCTAAATGTGATTAGGTGTGAATTTAGGATTCACACCTAAATGTGAATCCTGCTCTGGGCCCGCTTTGGGACTCATTAGTAAGTGCAAGTGTATTTGCTATTGTCAATTATCCCCCAAATGAGAAAGCTCACCCCATGGGGCTAGTGTTCCCTGAATTCTGCTGCACCTACAGGGCCACCCCAGTGGACAGGGGTTTGCCCTACCAGGCTCTGTGTCTCCTTAATTAAAGCTCTCCTATCCCAGCCCTTACCAGCTGGGATAGAAAGGGAAAATCACAGCTGTGCCATTTTTTGCAGCAATTCGTATTTTGTTTTAGATCTGGTTTGGTGGAGACTGAAGGATGTTCTCAGGTGTGTTCAGGGCTCCTTCAGCTGCAAAAGGTTGTTTTAGGTCACTGTTAGTAGATGGAAATCAGTGTGGAGGATGTTGGTCTATTTCCCTTTATCATTCTTTTATGGTACATAAAGCAAACTTTGAGATTATTTGTATATTTAAAAAAGAAGGTGGAGAATTCATCTTGTTTAAAGACAGAAGTTGCTTTTATCTGCAAATTTTTTCTAGCATGTATTTGGGAGTTCATAAAAATGTGTATTTGAGATGGAAGAAATCTCATTTAGTGAGAGTGTGTGAAACTGGCTTTACTTGCAGTTACTTTTTGCCTGTCATTTGAGTTTAAAGTGCTGTTGTTAGAGCACTCTTCCACATTGCCTTCAGACAGCACTTCCACTCCTGTTGCTAAGGCTTTCAAAGAAGATTTCCTGTGAAATTAGGTTTTACCACGTTAGACTTCCCTGGCTTTTTCTAACTTAAAAAAAAAAAAGGCCAGGAAAAGTCTTTAGAAAACATAAAGGTTGCACATGTTTTTCTTCCCTCCATCAGTAATAGCATTAATCTTTTTCTGGACTGTTTTCCCTGTCAGCCTCCTGTTGTGTTTGATTCCTCTTCCTCTGAAGTACTTACTCCCCATTTGTATCTGATAGGATCTTGGGAATCAAATGCAGTTTGAGCATTGCATATGGTGGCTTTAAGGCATCTGTGTGTTTTTAGACTGTTCTTTTTCATATACAGACAGTGAAGCTGTTCTCAGGGGGTGCACCTGGTGCACAGGAGCTGCTTTCATCCCATCATTCTGTCCCTCTTGCCTTAACTCCTGCTCTCCTGACCAGGAGCGCGAGCCTGGCTCACACACACAGCCCAGCTGTGTTTCAGCTCCAGCTGAAATTCCCTTCCTGTAGTTTGAGGCACAGGGTTTTGTCCATTCCCTTTGGCGGGGCTCCCTCTCCCCACACTGTGCTTTCCCTGTCTCCCTAGGGAAGACTGGCTGGAGCTAAGACTCTGAACATGGATACTTTTGCCGCAGGGACTGGATTATGTGGGAGGCTGGATTTGTGCTTGCTGCTTCGTGTTCTGAGTGTGCGTTTCTGCTAAAGCCTTTCCCTGGCTGCTGGTGGGCTCCTGGCTTCCAGGAGCTCAGCCCCATTTTTCCTTCAGAAAACAGAGGATCCAGGGGAATTTATAAGAGCACTAACTCAAAGCAGACACGTGGTTTCCAAAATTGAATCTGGCTTTCCACGGCTTTTAGCAGAAGGGTTGATTTGGGTCAAAATTAATGCAAACACTTGTGTAGACCATTTAATGTTTAGTTTATGGGCCTGTTAAGGCAGCAGGATAATCCCTTTAGATTACCCATGTAATTCCTAGTGAATATTTATTTTAAAGTGACTTCAGTGCCCTTAGTCATTAGCGAAGGTTAGTAATGCCTCTCGCAGCTGCCAGGCTCGGTGCAACAGCATTTGTCAACGGGAGGGTTTCTCCTTCTGTTCCCCTTTTTCTTTTTTTTTTGTTGGCTTGTTTGTTTTTTAACATTTCTCCAACTCTTGCCAGCTTAATCCCACGCGCTCACCTCTAATCGCAGGGAAGCACCCGAGCCGCCTTTGCCAGTGCTGACTTCCACCTGGGAGAGGCTAAGGAAGGTGCCTAATCCCGGGCTTTTCTCCTGCTGTCTGCCGAGGGTGTTGGGTACACAGGCTGCGTGGGCTGTGGGGGGAGGATGGAATATTCTTCGGGTTCAAGGACACGCTCCCGCTTTAATGTGCGCAGACATGCTCCCACTCGCTCTCTGATTGGCAAGGTTAACTCAGAGAGGCTGCAGCTTTTTAAACTGATTTGATTAGACCCACTACTTTATCCCATTCCCTCCCCCACCACTTGGCCCACCACCTCCTGATCCTTTTAACACAGCCCTTGGTCCAATAACCAGCCAGTCTGATTTATTTTTTTTTTTCACCCCCTTTTTCCAGTTTTCATGCTGAATTTTGACATTTTCTAAAATAGATTATGCAGCCCCACAGGGAAGATCAGGAGGCTGTATCTTAGTCTCAGGGCTGGGTTTTATTGTGAGTGGTTGAGAGGCTGGGATGTGCCTCCTCTTCCCCACTCTCCTTGGCTCTGCACCTCTCCCTGCTCTCAGTGCACATGTGTGAATTCAGGGACATAAGGTTTAAGGCTTGGAAACTCCTTGCCCTCCAATTCCTCTTTTCTCTGCAAAACCAGGGCTGGGGAGAATTATGTGCTCAGCCCAAAATAACATGGCACCCGAGGTCCTCTTCTGCTGTGGTATGACATGTTCACTGTCTTCAAAAATAAACATGGACAGCGTGGAGAGAAAACTCCCATATTCTGTAGGAGCAAAATAATGGTGTATCTTAGTAGCAAGCATTACTAGTTGGAATTACTTTGGGAGATCAGATCAGCCATAGCTTCCAGGGTGGCTAACAAGTGGGATGGGCTCTGAGGGGCCATGAGAAGCTGTTTTGGCACTGATGCCCTCAGCCCTTGGGATAGCGAGGGTGGAGTGGGTACCAGCCCAGCCTTCCATGGGTCTGTGGCCCTGTTGCCATCTTTAGCTGTTGTGCTTTAGAACGTTGTGTGCTGCCAGTTTGCAATCCCGGGCTCTGCCTCTGGGACGCAGCTTATGTTTGTCATATTAAATATCTCAGGGGAATTTGGAGCCTTGTGCACATGGGCACCTCTTGCCAAGTCTCTCTAATCCTCCTATAAATAAGTGAATAAATCACAGGTTCTCCCAAAACCAGAGAGCCCCAACTCTCAGAACAAAATCACTGGAGAGTGACCAGCAACTGCTGAATTTTTGGGAGTCCCAGACTGGTCCAGGGGAAGCTGCATCTCATCTCGTTATCATTTGTTCACCAGACCTGATCTAAAATGGTGTGGGCTAGTTGGGCAGCTCGGTGCTGGCAGGGTCAAAACCCAGTGACCAGGACTGACCCCATGGAGTCACCCTGGTGAAACAGCACAGAATATAGACAATCCCCTACACACAATGTATTAAACCTTGACATGCTGCATTACTTAAGAGGTCTCGGGGAAAATTAAAACCCTTTTGACTGGGTTTTGCAATGCAGGGAAAATTTTAGTGACGTTTAAAAGGTTTCTCTTGTGTTCCTCTAATGGGATAAATAAAAAAAGGCTTGTTTTAGGCCAGCAAATGGGGGGACAATCCAATTTCCCTGATTCCATCAAGACACTCTTAAAGCATTAGCTTGTGCAGTTTTAAAAAAACCCACAACAGACTGACCCCTCTGCCTGATGGCTTTGAAGAGTGTCCTGATGTGGAGGTATTTATCCTACACCACATGCTTCATCGAGGCACTCCAGCAGCACTCTGAAATATACTCCTTTGTTATTAAACTATTTAGGAGGACAGCATGCACAGGAGGAAACTCAAACACCAGTTTATTATGTACTGCAGCCATCCACACTGGGGCTGTGCTCAGAGACTAATGTGTGATGACATGCTCTTTAAATTCGGTGCTTGGAAGGGAAAAAGGATGTCATTAACATTTCTGATCAGAGCCTCAAGCCTAAGTGTGCCCTTAACTTTATGTTTTTAAGCGTAGTTTTGCCTCAGTATAAATAAAGATTCCCCTGTGGAATATTATACTTGCAGTTTGTTTCCATCAGTCAGAAAGATTAATGTATCAACACTTACTCTGGAGGGGGCTCTGGGGATTGATAATGGGAGATAGGAAGCCTTTCACCTCGAGGTCACTGGTTCAGCTCTGCCCCACGTCGGCCACCACCACCAGTACCTGCCATCTGCTCCTCCCTGGGGTAGAATGGGCTGGGCCCAGTTCTGGTCCCAGCTGGTCCCAGGAGGCTCCCTGGGCTGCTTTAGTAGGAAATGGGATGGACCTGCTCAGCTCAGCCCCAGATGTGACGGCAGCCCCAGCCCTGGGCTCAGACCGAGCACCACCAGGGAACTTGACCTTCTGCCACGCTTGTACAACCCATGAATGGTGAACCTGTTATCCCTGCCCTGTGCAGAATAACTCACTCAAAGAGCAGGACATCCCTGAACATAAATCTGTCTGTTATAAAGTTGGTTGAGGTTTTCCTTGGTTGCCTCCAGCTCCTGCTGAATTTCATTAGGAACACCTCTATTATACAGCACAAGAAGGGAGCAAGTGCTGCCTCTAGACTTTGAAAGAGCCCTTTGAAGTGAAGATCAATTTTGCATCCCACTAAATAAGTAATGACAGACCAAACTGCAAGTACTTAGTTCAGCTGTATTTTAATAGCACTGTGGCTCCATCGAGAAATTCCAGTTACTGATGTAGTTTGATGTCCTGAGGCAGTTTTCTCCAGACATTCTTCCTTTTTTTTTCCTTCAGTATTGGCACTTCATTAATAGCTGTTTGGAAACCTGACTGTCTGTGAATAAGCAGTACCAATAAACCTTTTCCCTCACTATTTATTTCTCCTTTCTTCCATCGGGAAACAGCCCCAGTGATCATAGACTGAGTTTTCAGAGTCTGACGTGTAGCTGTGCATGGTGGTGGATGAGCAAATGAAAGAGCAGCTTCGTGCCTTATAAAATAACTGACGGCAAATCAGCTACTAATACAATTCACAGAGGCTGCTAAAAGGCTGCTGAATGTCACAAAAACAGCAACCCTTTGAGGTGATGAGACGGGAGCTTCTTAAGTCAGCACGTGCAGTCGGCTTCTCCCTGGCAGTGGTCCACTTCGGGGCAGGATCCAGGGTCTGCTGCCTTCCCCCTCTGGCAGACGGCTGTGAGTGTGCAAACGTCCTCTCTAATTCCAGATTAGCCACAAAGAGGAGTCCTCATCCTTAAGAAACAGTGCTTGGGAAAGAAAGGCTGTCTAGAGGCTGCAGGGCACAGCGCTGTCCTGAGGTGCTTTGAGTTGTCTGAGCAAGGTTCCTGGCACTGGGTTTGTCTGAAGGAGACTTTAAAAAAAAAGTGCCTTTCAAGCTGAGGGCCATGGCCACTAGAAGTCAGCTCTCTTGCTAGCCCAGGCTTCCCCAAGCTTGGCTTTATAAAATCCAGATCTCATTTAATGAGTTCAGAGGATGGTTCAGAACATCTCAACATGGAAAGTGCTGATTTTGCACACCAAGCCGAGGAAGGTTTATGGGACCAAAACAAGAGTCTCTGGAGTCTTTATCCTCACTGACTTAAAGGAGAAAAAGCTCCCTAGGCCATTAGCAGCACCTCTGCTCCTCCTGCAGCACATTGTGGCTCCGCTTTTATTGCAACTGTGCCTGTCATCATCACAATACCACAACGTCCCTGACAGTGCTCCAGCACTGCCATGGGGTTCTTGGGCATTTCAGCTGAGCCTGCTTTTGCCCAAATCAGGGGAATCAAACTCATGTGTTCAGACAGGCACTGCTTTAGCCCACACAGGGTGTTTTCCTTTCCTTCTTTTGGAGTTCTTCCTCTCTAATGGTCACTCAGCTGTTGGCTTTAAATGACAGTTTATACAAAGAGGACGCCCTGAAATGCAGAGTGGCAGGACTGAGACCATTGAAGATGACAATTAAAAGTGCAACATCTCCTTGGCCACCCGGGGCTGTCGGTTCAAGCCTGCAGAGGAAAAGAGGTTACTCCCAAAGCCCTGAATCTCTTTAAATAAATATCAGCCAGCATTTGCCTGCAGTCAGCAAGGACTGAGGTGAACCGAGCAGTGGCAGCAACGCTCTCGACTCCCGCTGTCTCCCGTCCAGCCTGCTAAATTTAGCAGCCTAATCAAGCTTCCTTCTCCCTCTTTAATCAGGTGGAGCTAGTGGCATGTTGACTTGCTGGTTGGCACGGGGTCCCATCCTGCTCTCAGCGTTCCAGCCCTCGGCAGTGCCCGGGGCAGCCATATGTGGGGGAGCAGCACGACCGATGGGCCACCGCGGCAGCGCTTCCTCTTAATCTCTCTGCTCCCACCCACACGTGCTGTCCTGATATCCGACAGCCGGTCCCACTGCGGGCACGGGGCCAGCAGTGACTTTACAGGCTTTGTGGCAGAGATTATTTAAAGGAGATTAACCCTTCTAAACCCCTTAGATTTTAATTATTTCTGTATGTATTTATAAAACCCGCAGTCTGCTAGTTCCAGGGCACAACTGCCCCAGTCCCCATCCTTAACCTGGATTCGTGAGTGTAGAGCACAGCCATGTTACAGGGCAGGGGCTGGGCTGGACAGGGCTCACTGGACTTATTTATTTATTGCCATTCTGGAACAATTCACATCTGGGATGAAAATTAAACATTATGGTTTCAAATTGTAAAAACGGCTAATAATTTGGATGACTTTAAAATACTAATAGGGCATTAATTGAATTGTTTGAGTCAATGTCTCTCGCTAATTATTTTGGTTAGGGTAGCTCTGTGAACACAGAGCACTGTGTATGTCTCTGAAGACAGGGCTCTCTGTAGGGCTGATACACTGGAAGCCACGAGAGGGAAGGCCTGTTTCTTTCATTCAGTCTCCTAGCAAGTTTTTTTATATAAATAATGATGCTGTGAAATCATGAAGTGTGGAAAACTGTCATGGCTAGCAAGTACTGGAGGGGAAAAAGGAGGGGGGAGAAAAGGGTGTGCACCTCCATCCTCTCCTATTAGTCATATTAGTCAGTGCTGGGCTAATTAGGTTGTTGGAGTAAAGGAGTGACAGAGGGAATGTTTCCACTCTGCATGCAAGCTGTAAAATCTAAATGCAAGTGGAAATACCTTGTTTCTGTTTCACAGCGCAACCTGGCTTATCTCAGGCAGTGCACATCCTGCAATCTTTAAATATATAGAAAGTCATAGAATCCTAGGAGGGGATTGGAAAGGACCTTAAAGATCATCTTGTTCCAACCCCCTGCCATGGGCAGGGACACCTTCCAGTAGATCAGGTTGCTCCACGCCCCATCCAACCTGGCCTTGAACTCTTTAGGAATGTGGCAGCCACAGCTTCTCTTGGCAACCTGTGCCAGTGCCTCACAGCAATACCCTCACATATCTGCCAGTTCTGTAAATGCAAGCATCAAAGGTGGCTGTTAGAAGGAAACAAACCCCACAGCATTATGGACACCAGTGATCTGAGAAAAAAAATAGGTAATTTTGAATGCATTTCTTAAAATCAGATGATTTTTATTTATTCTTGTCTCCCAAGCAAGGAAATAAATGCAGACAGTGCCAAAGAGTCCATAAATATTTTTTTTTCTTGGAGAATCTCTTTAATATGCACACTGTCCTGCTTCTGTAGTAGTGAACATTTGACCAGTAGCAATTAATTTCTTATCACGGTCTTTCTATGAGGTAAGAAAACATTAGTGTCTCCATTAGGAGGTGGAGAACAGGAGCTCTCCCAGAGCAAATGATGTGCCCAGCTTCATTCCTCTACCCCAGGGCTTGCCAAGAGCTGCTGGAGGGAGAGGGCATTCCAGGGTATTGCAGGATGCCTCTCCTGCAACCTGGCTGGGTGCTCCTCTCCAGGCAGATCCATCCTCCTGATCAAATGATAGACTCGGAAAACGCTCAATACCTGTATATTTCAGGATAAATGTCACTAAGCTAATGAATTTTCAGCAGCTTACTGTGAAGCATACAGTATTTCCTTTAATGGCAGGTGGGAAAAGGGAGAAGGAAAAATAATAAAAGTCCCTGGTATAAATCTTTTCTGCGTAGAAAGGATGAAAAGAGGGTTTCTTACTGAACCGACCTTACAGAAAATAGCGTGTGATCCCATGGCATGTAGATTATTAGGCAAAGTGTCCCAAAGGTTAATATATCTTTTCTCATTAAAATGGGTAGGATCTCCAGCTGAAAGTGCTGGACCTGCGTGTCCAGCCCTGGGGAGGGGGAGTGGGAAAGCAAAGGGTTAAATTTCGGGGCTGTAGAAGCAGATTGTGTTTTCCTTCTATGATGTGGGCTGACAAGACATCAGTATTCTATTCATCTGTTGGGAATTAGGCTGTTAATCCAATCAATGACTCTTGAGCTAGCTGCAGCCTGCCTCCCCACTGGGGAACAATCGGATCAGACGGGAGATTGTTTAAGAGCACAGAGCGGGTCCCGGTGTCAGGTGGAATTTCCAAGCGTTCCCTAGTGAATTGGGGATGGGAAAGCTGTCTCAGCCCATTTATCCTGCCCCTTAAATAACCAGGTATCTGCCTCAGCCACGCTAAAGTGATAAAGCAGCACAGGAGCGACTAACTTTTACGCAAGGAGGGGGCAGGGAAGCACCCTGATAAGAGAGATTTTGGGATCTTGCCCTTTGGAATACCGTCCTGTTTGCAGCCTGGGATCACGTTTGCATGGTTTGTCAGAGTCTGGCTTGTCAACCACAGCACCGTGACACTTGTTACAGCTTCGGGCACTGACTTTTCCAAACACATTTTTGATCCCCGCAGCTTGCTGGCAGCTTTTCTGTTGCACCAACACACTCATTTGATGGCCAGCAAGATGCCTGGTGCTGGAAGTAACAGGCAGTAGCAAATATTCTTTGGATAGCCTATAAATATGTCCAAATACACAGCACAGAGTGCTGGCTGCAAAATGGCATGAAAATGCCCAACAGCAAAACAGAGCTTCGGGTTTCGGTGTTGCTGCGTGAGCTGCTGTGTAGATTCAGAAATCAGTTTGTTCTCCAATTAAAGACAGCCATGTCTGCATTGGGATGTTGAGAGCCTGCATCTGTGCCAGCAGCACTACATGCTGATCATAGTAGATGTGATAAATCCCACTGAAATTGCACTTGGAAATTTAGGTACGGCACCAGTTAGAAACTAGGGCGATGAGGGATTAGCGTAACCCTGGCACACTGAACTCCTCGGGCTGGGGGCGTTTGGGTGCATTAGCAGATGCAGACTCCGGGAGGGAGCCAGTGGTGGTTCCTGGGCATCCTGTTCTCTCTGAGCTTTCTTAGAGCTGCTTTTAACTCCAAATTAGTGCTCCTTAAATGAACCATGAGTATGAGCTCTGGCAGCGAATACGAATAGGGAGGTCCCCAGACAGAAAGATCCCCAGCTCGTAGGCCTGGCTTTAAAGGGCTTCAACATCCCTCTTCCCTTGATCATAAGTTTGAATCAAACAAAAGCTAATGCAATTTTCCTTGCCTTTCAGTTAGCAGATTGTGCTGTAAGGGTTCATGCCATTAGAAATGTAATAATTGCTTCTCTATGCAGATCTAATTTATCTGTGAGGCACTTAGAAGATAGGCCAAATGATAGCCTGGCATAGACTCCGGAGAAGGACCCAAGAGGTGATGATAAAAATCTGTCTAGCACCTTCCATCCTCAGGGAGATCTGCCCAGCACAGTGCAGGAAAAGGTCTGAATGCGAGGAAGGGGGCAGAGGAGAGAGCTGAGAGCTCTTGGGGAGGGACAGCTTAGTAAGAGGGGGGTCCCTGCCAAACCTACCCACGTGCAAGGGGAGGTGGAAGTTAACTGAGGAACCAAACTTTGAAGATACCCAAGCCCTGCACTTGCCAGCCTGGGCTATTTGCAATCCACAAATAACAGCTGTTCATGACCAGTGCATGGATTTTGGTTTTGCTTCTGCCAGAAGTATTGTGTGTCCCATCCTTGGGGAGTGCCTGAGCTGCCTTCGAGCTGGGACCAGAGATGCACCTGGTGATGTCTCACAACAGCCTATGCCAACATTAACAACCATAACCTTAAAAGCACTTCACAAATACCAGCCAGCTAATTATCCCCATATGGGCCACCCACTTAAAACAGCTGGTGAAGGTGAACAGTCACAAATATATTTTGCTTTAGCAAAATCAAAAGTGGGGAGAAAACATAAATATCTGCTTTATTCTTCTGGGGTCAGAGTTGTTGGATGGTCTTGTTTCTCAGACTTCACTGATGCTGGCATTGCTTTAAGGCTGAGGAGGCAACTAAAAGCGAAAGTCTATGTGTATGTGGGTGCACACTGGCCTAAGATAGGGATTTTAAAAGAATGGGATCACATGTCAAACTAAAGCCATCGCTTTTCTATGCCAGCATTTGCCACTCCTCTGTCTGCATCACTTGGGCAAGCGCTTGACATGTATTAATGTATGTGTACAAACCCAGTCTGCTGCATGCAAAAGCAATGTGAAAATTAATATAAAGGCTGGGTTAAGGCCACCTACTGAATTGTTTGGTGGAGTTCAGACTGGTTATTTTAGCCCCCATTGCCTGGTTTTATGTATTTGTGGGTATTAACATGTAAATTCTGGTGTGCTTTTAGCTGTAGCCTCACCCTCAGTCTTGTTGGAGATAAAATTTCGGAGAGAGAATAAGAAGATGATGAGGTTAAACTAAATTGTTGGGAAGTTGAAGTCTAAAGTGGAAATAAATGAGAAATAAAACCCTTTTTAAAAGTGGAGGGAAGTATTTTCTCGCTATTTTTCATCTCCCTGGCTTGAGTGAGTGTGTGTCGTGAGGCTGCAGAGATTTATATTACAGCTCCTAAGCACCAGTGCTTGTTCAGAGGCTGTATTATTCCGGCTCTTTTTATTCACTCACCTTCTAAAGATGTAGTGTAAATATTTATCTTCCCTCTGGCCCATCCGTGCTGCCCAGGACCCAGCGCTGTTAAACACTCTTATCACCACATCGTTCTTATCTCCTGCGATCCCTGCCAACATTCGGAGTCTGTCAATGGGAACGAGAGTGCACCTTAAAAGGTGCCACAAATGAATGGAAAAAGAGGGTGATGTGGGGGAAAAAATACCTTAAAATGAAAAGCACAAGTGCTGTCTCTCAAAGGGGAAGGACAGTGTAGATGTTTTCTGCTGTGCTTTTCACGGTGCGCTCAGGGTGTCTGTGCTTGGGGATGGGATTGAAGGCACTGAGATGAGGTCTGTGGGGAGCAGCACTGCAGTCATGCTGGTGTGGAGGGCTGTGCAGCCACAGCTTCATCACCATCATCACTGGTCAGGCTGGACCCAGGTAACCAACATGGACTTGTTCTTCCTCTTGCTCTACTAAGTGCTAAATAAAACAGGTGAGCTGCAGAAGAGGCGGTGTCTCCCTTAGGGCCACCCTCCCTCTCACAGAGATTTCTGCACACAGCTTGTAATGAGGCAGGTCTGGACAATCAGTGTTTATAGCACACTGTTTAAAACTGTCCTGTGAAGCCACAGTCAAAAACTGGCCAATGGCAAGAAACAGCAACTATGTTTTACAGAGTGTACAGCACCTCAGCACGGCTCAGCCGAGCCGTTTCCACGTCTCTGCCCTTCAGTCCAGAACCTGTGTTAGGTTAAGCAGGGAACAGAAATTCCCAAGGAATGAACATGGGATGGCAACACCGATATAATCCTATCACTTATAAGACAAAATTGATGTGCAGTAGCCATAGTACCACTTAGCGGATAAGACAGTTGGTCCATC
This sequence comes from Pachyramphus minor, assembly GCA_013397135.1. NCBI lineage: Eukaryota > Metazoa > Chordata > Aves > Passeriformes > Tyrannidae > Pachyramphus > Pachyramphus minor. The sequence continues at coordinate 1,023,357 of VYXB01001951.1, read as the reverse complement.
TGCGCTCGGTCCATCTTCTCTCATTTCTCTTGCTTAAATTTCTCAGGAGCAGCACAAAATCCTGTTATCCAATAAGTTATCCACTGGTAGTTGGATTTTCATTGAGTGACATCTGTCGCAGACCATTGGATGGAGGAGGTGCTGCTGAGTTTGTAGCTTCTTTTGTTTCGATGGGTTTGGTAGACATGGACGTTTGGAGTTTGGTAGACATGGACATTTGAAGTATTTGGAAGTGCTCTCATCTCCCTCAAAGCTGTGCAGCTTGGCTGTCATCCTGCCATGGCCAGATGTGCCAGGAGGCTGTAAAAGGCACCCAGGATGGCACCCGACATTAGGAGGCAAGGAGAAAGCTTGGAATCAGATCTGTTGTTGGTCAGTAACATTCATGTGTGGGACTGAGCACTCTTACATTTGAGTGTGAGATGGTCTTTCCTTTCTGATCGTTTTCTGTTCATCTGTGTGGGTTTCTGCCATTTCCATGAGCTCCTCCTTTCTGTAGATGGAGCATTGGTGGGGTTGCCTCTGGGACAGGCACCTATCAGAGCCTTGCAAGCCTTTACAGAAGGTGTATTACTGCTTGCAGCCTCGCTTTTCCCCCCTTCTGTGTTGAAGTTCACTGAATCAGAGCAGGTTTCCTCCTTTTTAACCTATCTCAGTGGCACGTTCCAGCTAACATGTGATGATGAAAGGGCATTTCTCAGAGGCGTCCTGGCATAGAGCAGAGCTTGGCATGTTGCATTGGCTCCGGAGCTGCCCATCTCTTCTTCTGCACTCCCCAACATCAGCTCCCCTACTCAACACCTTCTTTTTGGTCTGTCTGCTGAAACTATCCATCTGATCACAATCAGCCTCTCTGTTCCTTGATCGTTGTCAGCATCTCTGCGTTCTTCCCAGCTGTGGAGGAGGTGCTCCAGATGCCCTGCTCCTGACTGGTCGCAGCAGGGTGAGGCTGCACCAGGTTGTCCCTGTCCACTCACTGGGATCACTCATCCCAACAGAGGCACATCCTGGGAGAAGAACACGCTGCACCTCTCTAGGATGCTCTAGAAACCGCTGTGTGTTAGGAAATATCCCTTGCATCAAGGCCGTCTTAATTCATCTTCTGCATGCTCTGTTTCATTGCAAAACAAACATTTCCAGCTTCTCGTGGGCAATATTCATCTCACATAATTCCCACAATGGGAGCTGTAATCCTCACTTTCACAGCCCATCTTTGATTAGTCTCCAGGTGTGACCATTTTGCTCTGAAGGCTCAGTGTTGCCGTACCTGGACCAGCTGGGCACGTCGGGCTGCAATTAGCCACGGTGCTTCAAAAGTAGAAATCAAAGAGGGATTGAGATCAGCAGCTTCCCGAGGGCATTTCAAGGCCTTTAGTGAGTGACCACGGTAAAGCTTTTTCCATTTACCTGGATTAAAATTTGTCACAGAGGAAATACAAGCAAATAGCACAGCATCTGAGGAGTGTAACAAATAGCATTTGGCCAGCCGGAGCGCTCAAAGAGGGGGAAAAATCCACAGCGTAAATAAAGTGCAAACCGTGTTTGCATAACATTGGATTAATAGTTCTCTCTAAAAACCACACTGGGATTAAAGACACGCATTTCCTGTGCCAGGACTCGTGCTCCCTCCTTAGCCCAACAGATGCCAGGAAGTACATCTAAGAGAAATAAAAAGCCTTGTTAGATCCAGAGGGCTGGTGAAGCAGCAGTGCTTTTCCACAGGCCTTTGGAAGAGGAACAAATGGCTGTAGTATTCCTGGAGCAGTCCTGTGTGTTTTATAGGGAGTTCTGCAGCAAAGTGTTCCCATGGAAAGGGGAGCTCTGCTGCACAAATGCAGTCCCCTTCACCTGTGGGTTTTGTCAGCTGCAGTTTTGAAGGCAGCGACGCAGAGGGGATCTGACTTCCCATCCCCCAGCCCACATCTTCGACATCCTGCCTTTCCAATAACTCATCTGGAGCGCTGCTGCCTCTTCTTCCCCAGCCCTGCTCCGTATTTTGCTGAAGTCAGTGCCGGCCCTGTCACTCCTCTGAGTAGGCATGTGCTTAAGGAGTGCTCAGTTACCTTATTAGTGTGGAATAATCAATGGATGCTGTCCTTGATTCCTTCAGTTCTTTGGCTTGTGGTATCTCTAATGACACCCATTTGCATTATGCCCCCGCAGTTTGGGCAGAAAGAGGCTCCTGAAATGAGGCACTGGTGTGAGTTCACTGATGAGAATGGGACATAGTGGCACGTTCCTTTGCTTGGAAAAGGCATGAAATGGATATTGAGGCAGCAAATGCCTGTTACATATGGCTTTCCTCTTTTGTCCCTGTTGCTGTGGTTGTTGTGCTGGTGCAGTGTCCCAGAGCGAAGGGTGGCACCTCCCACCCTGAAACACAGATGATTCCTGGTTTCTCATCTCAGCAGGGTTAATATGAAACAGAATAGCAGGTGGGAAAACAGAAGTCTCCAGCTATGGGTGAGATTTCTACCTGTTTTCCTTTCCCCTTTCGCCTGCTCCAGAATCCACAACAGACACCAGAACTTGCACCTTAATCCCAAAGATGATGGTAATTAAAAACTTAAGTCTCCATAGACAGATGCAAATAAATTAAGGAGGCAAAGAACTGAATTAGAGGCTAATCCTGATGGGGTAGTGAAAGCAAAGTGGCCAGTAATTCTTTCCTTCTGTTATTTCACCTGTTCTGGTGGCAGGACAAGGCTGTGATGGTGTGAGGTGCCTGGGTGTGCTCTGCTGGATGTGCCACATGTGCTCTCTCCAGCAGAGCCTGGGAAGGGGACACACTTCCCAAAGCACTGCAGCTGGTGCAGTGGTGTTTGTGTTAAGCTGGAAGAGGGGGCTGTGTGCCAACACCTACAAATCATGTGGTTTATTTTGCCCTTGTGCTGCAGGTGTTTCTCAAGAATGAGTTCAGCAACCTGCTCCTCCCTGAGCACTGTGCCCTTCCCTCACCCAGCAGAACTTATCTGGGCTTTGGGTAGAAGAGCAGGAACCTAAGATTTGTTCAGGTGGAAGAAAACTGGATTTTTTTCCCACTGTGTGATCCTTTGTGCTGATGAGTGCAGCACTGTGTCCCAGTGCTTTACCCTTCTCTCAAGCAGGCCAAGGCTGGGCTTGCACTGAAACATCTTGCACTAAAGCATCAGGATTAGTGAGAATCCCGAAGTAAGGCCATAGGACTGAAATCCTTCATTTTTATGGGATGGAAGTGATAACACTATGAACTGAATTATACTCACGTCACGATGTGATCCACGCACTCTCTCGGGTGGGTAGATATTGATTATCTGTCAATATGGAGTGATGGGTGGATGATGATTCGAATCCCAGCTGTCAGGTAGCTGGATGTCCTACCCTTTTTATCTAGTCAATTAAAACATTGCTGTGATTCAGCTTATTTATTTAAAACTGAGATTTACTTGTGTCCCTATGACTTTGCCTATACCTCTAAAATCAAGTCTCTCTCTCTCTCTTTTTTCAGGATGGGGAAGGCCAGACTGCACTCCATTATGGTAAGCTGCCTCTCAGCTTGGTTGTTCCCTCCTGACAGGATGGATTTGCAGCTGGAGTAAATGCTCTATGGACAGAAAGCAAATTTCAGGAGAGAAATGAGCAGGGAAGCTGGATTTGATTACCTCCACCGTCAAATCCAGCATGGTAGGAGTAGGAGCCTTGGGTAAAGCAGCGAGGAAGACTGCTGCCTTCCCTTCCTTCTCCTCTGCAAATGTCACCCTAAAGCTTTCCTCTTCCCCTCAGGTAATGATGCAGAGTATTCCTGTACACCTGTGCGTCCCTCAGATGTGGTTGTCCCACCTCCAGACCCAGGAGTGGCTCTGATTAGGGAATGCCAAATCCCTGGGCTTTCAGGGAGGGTCTGTATCAGTTTTAACAGGTTACACAGGTGAGAGGGAGGAGATGACTGAAGTGTCCTCCACCTCCACGTGTCCTAGTGACAAACCTGTTTGATTGCAGCTGAAAGAGCAGCACCTCCTCTACTACCAAAATCAGCAGGGGAAAGTCACAGTTCGTGTCCCTCCTACAATTACAGGCTAATTAGATACGTGATTTTATAGGAGTCTTTAGTTGAAAGATTGTCTTGTCTCCAAATGAGAAGAGTAGAGGCTGAAGTGACACATGCGGTGCTGATGTGTGGGGAATATGAAAAAAGTATCGATTCAATCTGGATCATAATTTTTTCCCAAAATTAAGACATAGCCAGTTATTATTTTGTGCTCTCTCTTGATGCCTGTCACTGTAATTAAGAGCATACTTGTCATTCTGAAGTGTTTGTGTCTTTCTCTCTCTCTCCCTGATCTCTCCACAAGGACATTAGCAGGATGGCAAAATTGCTTTGCAGAGCATCAGTCCAAAGCACAGCATTTGGATCTGGAGCTAAACTCCCAGATTCCAGGGCCCCTGAACCGAGACTGTAATTACAATAATGTGTGATTTCTCCCCATGTCATCTTTCCTGTAGGATACTCTATTTTTCAAATTCCTATCATTGTGACTGGAGTAGTGAATCTACTGCTTAGCACAGCATTGTCCACAGATTGGCAGCACTTAAAATGTCACATTGCCTCCTTCTCTCCCTAATTCATTCCACGTTTTGGGCTTTCTCTCTCCTGGGAAGATGCTTTCCCTGCTCCCAGCTACAGGACTGACACCTGCCTACAGAGGGGTGCACAGTCCATTACTGTGGGTTGTGCACAAGCATAGCACTTACATAAGTTATCCATGAGAACCTGCTTCAAGCAAGGTCAATCTGTGAAAAAAAAGGGTGGATGCATCACCTGAGTGTAAATTCTGTGGAAGTGGATCCCTCTGGCTGGTGACTGAGGCAGCCTTTTTAACAATCAGATGAACAAAACTGATTTAATGAACGTTATTTCTCTGATCCACCCTGACAGCTCAGATATTTCAATAGTGAGTTTACCACGGTTTTCTTCCCAAATGCTTTAAGTGTTAAAATTTTTTCTTCCCCTTGAGTGATATCCCACCTTTCCTCCCTGTATATTGTCTTAGGGAAGCCTCTTTGGCACATGGGTCCAAGTGTGTCCATGGGTCCCCAGCTATTCCTGGTGACCATCACTGCACTCAGCCTGTCCTCACTCCCTTACTTACTGACCTGATCATAAATCCCCCCGATCTTGGAAACAGCTTGTTAAATGAGGGACTGGTTTGGATTCAAGTGGCTGTTGGCCTGAATGGAACTCACTGAAAACCCCCCAACACCATTTTGGTCAGCACTTCACAACCAAGCTGTTAATTGCAGCGGAGAGACATGAGAGCTCCCATGAAAACTGTCTCTGAGCTGAGCAGTGCCTTCACAAGGCCTTCCCTTTTGTTGGAGGCTGCTCAGGGAAGGGTTAAATCCCGCCAGCAAGGCAGGCACTGCTTTTTGGGTGCCTGCATCCCTTTTTATGGCGTGGCCTGACAGCTGTCCTTGTGGTGACAGCTCTCCTGATTACAGCCGGTGTCAAACTGCATCCTGCTGCGGGTTATAAATCCTGCCTCCTTCCGATGGGCGCCGACCCCGGGTTTAATCGCAGGTTAAGTGGAGGGCAGGCGGCAGCACGGTCCGGAGGCACCGGATCACGGTGGGATCCACTGCCGGGCCTGCTCTGCCCCGGGCTGGAGCCAGGCTGGTCACTCTGACCATGGTCTCCCTGCTGAACAGCCTGTTAGCCTTCGGCTCCTCTCCATCCATCCACCCACCCACCCACCGGGAATACTGGAATCATTGCTGCTGCCTCTCCCAGAGGAAATCAAGGCTTCTCCGAGCCGTGGTGGCCACGTGGCCATGGAGTGGGCAGGCTCTGTATCCTCATGGGCGCCCCGGCTTCCCTGCAAAGCACCATCTGTTCGGCTCTGTCTGTGCTGTGGCAGGGCAGTGGGAGGGGATGCTGAAGGGAAAATAAATAATAAAAAAAAAAAAAAAATTCATCATCTGAACCCTGAGGATTAATGGAGTCGGGAGGAGAACTGTGCTGAATGGAAATTCATCTTCACCCGTGCCAGTGTCAGGGCTGCCGCTCCGGCCCTTGACAAATCGAGGGTCCCAGGGTGCCATAAATCCAGCAGCTGTGCTCATCCCCTGGGATGTCCCCAGCCCGCTCAAGGACGTGGGCTGTGCCTGATGGTGGCACCAGAAGAGAAAGTCTCATTTCCCTGTGTGGGCACCAGCTCCCCATGACCAGAACCTGCCACCACAGGTTCCTTGGCATCTCTGGAAGTCTCCTTTCTGCAAAGGGCTGTTAAACCCTCCTCTTCAACTCAGCCTCATGCACACCCCCACCTGCTTCCTCACCAACCCCTTCCCCCTTTTCTGCTCCTTGTTTTTTCTTCAGTATAAGTTCCAATTGCACATTTAATTTATTTTAATGAGACATTGCTGGATCAGTAAAGAATTGCAGAGTAATGGAAAAGACTCTCTAATTACTGAAAGAGTCAGTCAGCTGCATTATAAAAGCACCCAAAATACAATTAAAAGCAATTGCTACCAATGCAAGAGGAAATGTACCACCTTCACAGCCTCATAAGTCAGTTTTTGGCTTCTCTAGGATCTGCTTTGCATGAGCTTAAGCAAAAATCCAGGGTCTGGAACTTCTGCTGATAGCAGCCAAGTCCAGCTCTCCAGTGTTGAGTTTTCCTGATGTTCCTGCTTCTTTTATTTTTTTTTAGCATCCTTAGGTAGGATTGTTACATCCTGGGGACAAAGAGGAGCTCAGGTCAAACTTGATTCTATCCTGGCAGAGAAAGTCAGGGATTTAAAAATAGTTCGTAGTGGAGGTGTGAGTGTGTGTGCCACTACCAGCTGTCTGAGGGCACGGACACAGTCCCTTGGAGCTGGTGCTCAGGGAAGGGGTGGCCAGCAGCTAAAAACCATCCACAGTTTCTGCAAGGAGAAATGATGGATGAAAGCCAGGAGCGAGGCAGTACTGATGATGTCCTGCCTGGGATGTGCTGCCCTGTGGAGCCCTGGGAGGTTCAGGAGGCAGGTGAGGGGTGGGGACTTACAAGGATGTTATAGGTAAATAGATACATTAGATATAGATACAGATATAGATACAGATAAATGCATTATAAATTGTCAGTACAAAAGCAGGCAGGGAATGCTTTCCCAGCTGGCACTTTGGGGCTCTCTGCGGTGCTGCACTAGCACTCCAGGGCCCTTCCCAGGGTCAGTCTCTATTCCTGGATGTGAAGGAGCCTCAGCCAACTGTGGCCAGGCTCCCTCTGTGTCCCAGGTGATGCCATGCAAACCCCTCAGCTCCTGCCAGGTCCATGTCTGGGCTGTGGGCTCTGGGGTGCTGTTTGCACCAGTAGCACCTCCCCTGGACTTCTGGCTTTGCTCTCGCTCTGTCTTTTCTCCTTCCTTTGCACTATTAAATCCAAAGTAATACATTGTGTACTGAACACTGCCCCGAAAAATGATCTGCTGCGCCGGGCCAGGTGCTGAGGCGGCGTTTCCTGCCTCCGGCTCACGCATGGGAAGTCGCCAGCTACAGCCACCGCTCCAGCAAAGCCCATCGCCGCCGCCTCGGGGCAGGAGCCCCAGACTAACCCTTCCCTCTCTCCCTCCAGCTGCCACCTGCGAGTTTTTGGACATCGTGGAGCTGTTGCTGCAGTCGGGAGCGGACCCCGGGCTGCGGGACCAGGAGGGCTGCCTGCCGGAGGAGGTGACAGACTCCAAAGCCATCACTTCGGCTCTGCAGCAGCATGTCACCGGCGAGCCCTGACCCCGCGGGGGGACAGAGATGCTCTGCAATAACGCCCCTTCCCCCCCCCTCCCCGCTGCCATCCCCAAACACCTCGGGGGTTCGAGGGGACCTTTTAGAGCACAGGGTCTGGCCAGGCTCTCCAGCAGGAGGGCCAAGCACATACCCTGGGCAGGATGGGATCAGAGTTCTGCATGCTCTGACATTTATCAGTATTTGAGGGGGGGGGAGGGAGGGGGGAGCAAGCCTGGAGAAGGCCCCAGGAATTATTTTAAAGTATCAAACACAAGTACTGCATTGGCTGTCTCACTGGAGCAGCCTGGGCTGACTGGTCGGCTCCTCTGTGGGGAGGGCAGGCTGCTGGGCCAGGTGAGGGATGCTCATCTCTCCCTTTCAGGTTGAACTTTGGGTTTTGTTTTGGTTTTTTTCCTCCTGGGTCCAAACAAAATACTATAAATAAAAGCACAGTGTTGGGATGGAGTGTTTGGTTTTTTGGTGTTTTTTTCAGGGAGTGACTTGATTCCTTGGAAGCAATAAATACGGGAGGTAGCTCAGTGCTGCCATAGCTCTGCTCAAGCTCTAGTCCTGTGGAGAGAGGCCTGCAAAGACAGGAGGGTCATACAGGTGTCTGTCTGTCCCTTTTTCTCACATAAGACATGTTGCTAACCAACCCTTCCAAGCAAACAGGCCTTTTACCACGTCACACAATCACTTTGTTGAATAAAATGGCTCTAAACCCTCTCCTCCATAATCAGCTCCAGGCACTCCTGCCATGTGCCAGTCCCTGGAGTGGCTCATTCAGAGCTGAGATTTGCTAAGAGCTGGGCACGGACATAAACCTTGTGCACCCACCTTGTCACCCCTGTCGGCCTCTCAGGCACTTCATGGTCTTCTCAGCTGGCCAAATATTCAGAAAGTGGGAAAAATGTGCCTCGTGGCAATGCTTGAGTGCTGGAGTGAGGTGGGATGGTTGTGGGGCTTCCTGCTTCCTCATCAGGATCCCGACTGGGCTGTGCTGGTGAGTCACAGGAGCTGCCAGGGCTGGGTTTGTGCTTTGGGATGGCTGGGAGGGAAGGGCTGCTGCCCTGGGTGGGTGTGTGGCAAGAGGAGGCTGTGCCTTCCCTGTGGGATATTGCTGTGAGTTTGCTTTCCCCCAGACAAGATTTGCAGCCTTGGGGGGAGCATAGGAAATCTCCACTGCTGTCACAGGAAGCCACTTGCCATCAAGTCCTTTCTGCAGCATATCCAGCCTCGGGAAAAGGAATGGGAACGTTCCCTTCGCTGAGGACTGGCTGGGCGGGAGGCACGTGAGAGTTTTGGCCCCTCACGGTGTCTGTGGCTCCTGCCAGCACTGACAAAGTCACCGTACTGGCTCCAGCACCGCCACTGCACCACACACAGCACGGGCCAGGCTCCATGGTGGGGAAAAATGGCTCGGAGAGTTATTTTCCATTAACTGACTATTAAGCAAGACTTATTAAACAATGGCTTTTCTGCTCCCCTTCCCCCTGCCCAGGGGACCCCCAGGCTGGCGGTGCCTGGGCTTATCACAGGCTGTAGCTTTGGCATCCGGGTAGCAAAGGCCCAACCCCAGTACTGGGGTTACACCAGCATCAAGGCTGGGGCATCAAGGCTGGGTACAGGCGAGGCCACCACTGTGCAGTGCCATAATGCACAGCCTCTGCCTGGCTTGATGGACACGCTGGGTAGTAAAAAACCTCTTGTTAAAGCCGGGATGGAAAGCAGCAGCCGCGGTGCCGGTGCTTTCAGAGAGCACATTTGGGGCCCGAGCGCTCAGCCCTGGAGAGGTTTATAGCACTTTAGGTCTGTTTGTGAGATTGGAGCCTTTCCAAAAAAAAAAGAAAAAAAGAGAAAGCAGGGGTGGGGGGGGAGGAGAGAAAGACATATATTATTGTTTATAATCTGCTTTATTCATCCAAACCTTTCCCCAGCAGCCTTGCGGATTGCTGTTTAAATCCCTTGGTGCCTTTAACTACCGATACAGAAAGTGGTTAATGTGCATTCGCCCTAAGCTTGGCATCTACTCCAGGAAATCACTTTAATTGAGAAGCATTAAATGTTAAAATGATTAAAATATAGAAAGCCAACACACCAGTGCCCACAGAGGGGCTTGGACCTGGCATGGCTCTTCCATCTCACCTGAGCTGGGCAAGCGCTGCGGTGGCACAGCACTGCTGTGTGGTGGCAGGAAAGCTGTGGCAGTGATGGAGGTGCCCACCCCAAGGCCACCCACCTTTCTAAAAAGCCAGGGCACCATGACCAATGTCACCCATCCCATCCAGGAATGCCAGCGTCCTGCACAGGGACCCCAACCCCCAAACAGCCAGGGGTGCCGGAGCAGGGAGTGCTGATGGTGACCACGGCCCTCCCACTGAGGAAGAAAAATCCCAAAGACAGCAGGTGCTAAAGAGCATCCCGAGTTTATTTGCCATCGCTTTCCCTCGCGGCGGAGGGGGTGACTGTACACATCTCATGCCAACGCACCGGAGGCAGGGAACAAAAGCAACGCCCTGGGCCCGAATTCAGGGGCACTGGGCGGGATCATTTCTCCCCAAGACATGGCAATAAATAAGGTTTTATTCTTTGATTTTTTTTTTATTTTATTATTATTGGTTTTGTTGGGGTTTATTTATGTGTGGGGTTTTTTCCTTTTTTCCCCCCACAGGAAACAAGACTCTCACTTTCTGGAACTGTACAAAATTTACACAGCAAGGGGAGGAGGAGGCATTTGGCCTTGTCAAAGGGGGATGGAGAGCAGCAGGCACGGCCCTCCCCCGTCCCCCTCCCCACCAGTGCCAGCAAGGCCGGGGGCTTGGCACGAAGCAGCACCCAAGGCTGGAGAGGGGGGAGGCACATGGATAAAGCTGGGGCAGCTCCTGCAGCACCAATGCACCCAGCTGGGGGGGCAAGGAGGGACAGGGACAGACCAGTGATGTGCTTTCTTGTGTGGCTTTTTTTTTCTTTTTTTTTTTCATTTTTATTCTTTTTTTCCCTTTGCTTTCAGAGCCCCCAGGCCCCTGGCTGCAGCCAGCTGAGGGGATCCACTCCCAGCCCTCCCTGGTGGATGGCAGCCTGGGATCATCAGCATCAACCCAGAGGGGATGGCAGGAGCTGGGGCATCCCTGTGGGGTTGGGACAGAGCTGGGCACACCAGGCAGAGAGTGTGGAGCTGGATTTTATCCATGGGCCTGAATGTCTGAGGGTAGGGGGTGCGGGCTGTGCTGGGGGAGAGAGGCACATGGGTTTTGAGCAAGGGGCTGGTGCTGGGTGGGCCTGGCCAGGAGCAGAGCCCATGGGGCTTGCAGGATGTGCCAAAGCCACCTGAATCTTCCCGGGATGCCTGCACCCACCCTTGGTGCCATCAGCCCCATGGCACCAAAGGACATCAGTGGCCTGTACCAGGGATATCTCACACCCCAGTCCCCTCCACTCCCCACGACGCAGCTGCTTCTGCAGCTGCCAAAATACCCTTTTTCCCCCTTTTGGGGGGAATGTTTTGCAATATCCTCAGAGCAAACATTGCCCACCTCTCCCACCCACCCTTGCAGCAGCTGCTTTCCAGTTGCCAGCTTCAAGCATCCCTTCTGGCTCCACCACAGCCCAGCTTGGTCCGTGGGCATCCCGAGCCAGAGACATTTTTTTTTAATTCCTCCCCATCGCGTGACCATGGTGAAACCGCAGTGATGCTCCATAAACACTCCTGTGTGCCCAGGGATAAATCATGGCCCCGCGGCCATCAGGCCAGGAGCAAGCAGGATCCTTCCCCGGCAGCGTCGCCCTGGGCAGCAGGACAACGGCCCCGCTCGGACACGTCCCCGGCAAAATAAACCCTTCTACAATATAGATTTCTCTTTCTGAGCTGAGGCTCCGGGAGGTGCCGAGTTGCATTTCAACTCCGTATCGAAAAATAACTCTTGAAAATAGCAGCGGTGCTCGGCAGGGGGGTGCGGGGCTGGCGCGGGTGCCGGGACGGACTCTGCCATCCCTGATTGTCCTTCCTTCCCTCCCGCTGTCCCACACTGTGGCCGTGCCCCGGCCCTGCGCCGGGTCCTCGCCGTGCATCCCGTGCGCCGACACCTCTCTTGTGCTTACACCCAAAGGCATCCGTGCCCCCCGCCCCGAGCACAAACGCCCCCGCCCACCGCCAGTGCTGCCCGCCCCTCCCTGCAGCCCTCCGGGGCCAATTCCCATGGGAAANGGCGAGCAGCGCTTAGAAAGGGGGGTGATCCATGTCGTCCAGCCAGGAGGCCGGGCTGGTGGGAAAGTCTGGGTACCCGACGCTGCTGCCCGTGGAGATGTCGGAGGTGGGGCCCCCCCCGGCCATGGCCCGCAGCGTCTGACTCACCCCCTGCGCCCCGTGGGCCACCAGCCCCAGGCTGCCGTCCATGGCGTAGTCCAGCCCGTTCAGCAAGGGCGGGTGGGACGGCAGGGAGGAGATGGACGACGGAGACTGGGGGAGGCCGTAGGGACTCCCGTCCCGCAAGTCCTGGTACGACTGTCCCGTCCCCTCCATGGAGAAGCCGCCGTTCAGCAACTGTCCGCCCGCCACGTCCCCCACGGTGCCGTAAACCCTGTTGTTGTGGCCGAGCTCGGAGAGGATCTGGTCTTCTGCCGGGGAGAGGAGGGAGAGCAGAGGTGGGGGGTCAGCGCGGGGGGCGGCCCCGCGGCCCCCCGGCCCCGCACGGGTGCCCCGCTCACCGCGGAAGCTGAGCTCGCTGTCGCTGACACCGCAGTCCTCGGCCGAGCTCTCCTTCTCCAGCTTCCCACCCCCGCGGCTCCGCTTCACGCTCTTGTAGAACTGCCCCCAGCGGTGCCGCCCCGCGTCCTTCTTCAGCCGCTTCTCCTTGGCCCGGCGGTTCTGGAACCACACCTGGCGCGGGAAATGGGGACATCGATGGCACGGCGGCACCCTGGCACTCCTGCCTGCCAGCGCTCCTGCACCCAGCACCCACGGAACCCCTACATCCCAGCACCTCTGGTACCCAGCACCCCTGCAACCTCACACGCCAGCACCCCTGCAATCCAGCACGCCCACACCCCAGCATGCCAGCATCCTGGCACACCAGCTCCCCAGCGTCCCTGCAACCCAGTATGCCAACTGGGGAGGGGGGGAGGCACATGGACGCAGCACCAATGCACCCAGATTGGAGGGCAAGGAGGGACAACAAAGAGGGACACACTCATGCAACCCAGCACCTCTAAAGTTCAGCACCCCTAAACTCCTGCAACCCTGCATGCCAGCACCCCTGCACCCCATCTCCCACACTCCCATGCAATCCAGGACCCCAACATCCCTGCAGCCCAGCTCCCGAGCACCCACGCCTCCCAAATACCTCTTCCACCCCTGCATCCCCTGAAACCCAGCACGCAGACACCCCAGGGGGACCCCAGGGTCACCCTTCTCTGGGGGCAGGGTGGAGAGGGGCACCCCCCACAGCCTCACCTGCACCACCCTCATGTCAAGCCCCGTTTCGGAGGAGAGCTGCTCCCGCACGTGCCGGGCGGGCTTGGGGGAGTTTTTGTAGGCGTTCTTCAGCGTTTCCAGCTGCTTGGCTGTGATGGTGGTCCGGGGCCGCTTCGCACCCGCCTCGGAGTCATCTGCAAGGGAAGCAGGCGGTGCCATCCCCGAACTGCCAGCCCATGGCACTGGGAACCTCTCCCCAGAACCAGCCGTCCCAGAGCCTGCAGGGACACCTTCCCACAGGCACACCAGTGGCACGAGCCAGCCCTCGGTGTGCTGTGCCCCTCGCAGCCCCTTAGGGGTGCCTACCGTTCTGCTTGGCAGTCTCGTAGTCCTCCTTGCAGACCAGCCGCCCGTCCTCCATCAGGTAGAACTCATCCCCCGTGGCCAGCTGCCGGCTGCAGATGATGCAGGCGAAGCAGTGGAGGTGGTACACGAAGTCCTGTGCCTTGCGGACCACCTGGGTGGGGGGGATGCCCTGCTGGCACGCCGTGCATTTGGTCCCGAAACGCCTGCAGGGAGAAGCGGGTGACCCTGAGCCACCCCCCCGGCGAGGTGGGCAGAGATGGGACTGGGACCAGCAGACAGGGCAGAGTTTAAACCAGCAATCAACCTTATTATGCATGACACTTCACACGGTGGGGGGTTTATCTTCCTCAGAGTGAGAGACGGGCCTAATGGAGCTGAGGAAGGTTTGATTTTAATGGTTCTTTTAACTAATGCTTATAGGCTGCCTGATTTTCCCCCGCAAGGACAGTACATATTTCATCCACATTAATACCAAATAAATTAATTACGCCGCCCCGCTGGCAAGATGAATCCCAGATTAATGCAGAATGATGGGGCTCTTACACCATAACGAGGGCCTGGCAGGGGCATTGGGTGGGCTGGTGTGGGGCAGGTGTTGGACTGAGCAAAACCATCAGCTCGGCTGCAAGGAGTGTGCAAAGAGTGCGGAACAGCATGAAAGGAGTGTGCAGGAATGGGACAAGGAGTGTGGAAGGCACATACAATGGGTGTGCGAGGAGTGTGCTAAAAATGTGGGAAAAGCATGCAAGGAACACGTGGAATGGTGCAGGAAGTGTGGAAGGAGTGTCCAAGAAGTGAATTCCCTGAATTAACAGCACAAGGGTGACACACGCCATGAGGTGGTGGCAGCACAGGAGAAAGTCATAAGTAAGTGGACATTCTGCTCGTGTTTTCAGCAGCAGATGCTGTGGCATTGAGATGGGGCAAATCTCCACCTCCCACTGGCACCACAAATGCTCTGTGGGTCTCCCCTGCTCCCCACAGTGCCCCCAGACCCCCATCAGCAGGACCCCAGGACCCCATAGAGTCATCCTGGCATTGCAGCAGCAGCCCAGGTGAGAAAGCTATTGGAATAATCTGTCCTCTATGCCTTAACAGCTCCATCTGCTTTGAAGGAGCTGCCCAGGAACACCCAAGCCCTTTGGCCCCAAGGCTGCAGGGGCAGGCAGTGGCATTCAAGGGTGCCCGGGGGGTGCAGCCATCCCAAGCACTTCTCACTGTCCCCCGAGGGTTGAACGTCTCCTGATGGTGCAAAATCACCCTCGAGCCCCACCCAAGCTCTCATGCCCTGTGGAAAGCCAGGGCACAGCCACCACAGCTGGGTCCTTGAGACGGTCCCCAAATCACACAGGCGTCACCCAGGGATGGGTGGCAGGCACTGGGCATGAGTGGTGCCAGCCCTGTTCCAGGGTGTTGGAAGCAGAAAGTGAGGAGGAAACCCCTGGTTTGTCTGGTTTTCTGGGCTTGTGTCCTAAAGGGAGAGTCCATGGACATGTGCTGGGGAGACTGCAGCTGGGAGGGAAGGTGAGAGAGGGAGGGAGGGCAGGAAGGAGGGAGGGAAAGACGGGAGAGGGATGGATAGGAGATGGACAGAGAGAGGGAGGGATGAAGGGAGTGTTGGAATGGAGGATAAAGGGATGGCCGAAGAGATGGAGGGAGGGAGGGATGGAGGATAAATGGAAGGATGAAGGGAGGGTTGGAATGGAGAATAAAAGGAGGGATGAAGGGGTGGAGTGAGACACAAAGGGATGGTGGGAATAGAGGGAAGGAGGGAGGCCAGCATATACAAAGAGAGGGGTAGGACAGACAGACGATGCTTTTCTGCTCCCAAGGCTGAGCCGGTGCCCTCTCTGCAACCCCCTTTCACACTCTGCCCATCCACCCCCTCTCACAGAACACTATAAAAGCCGTTTTAACATCTCCTCCAGCATCCCAGAGGGTTTCCACACCACCTGGGAATGGCTGGTCCCAGCACAGAGACACCCATGGCCGGGGCCCAAGAGCTGCGATTCAGGGGAGGGGGGAAAAAAAGATAAAAATCAAAAATCAATCCGATCTTTTCTGAAGCAGCTCCTGCATTCCCAACTGCCTCTGAAGTTGGGCCGAAATCCTCACGTCCTCCACAGGTTCCCTACCCCGAAATCAATGAGCGGTGAAGGAAAGGTGAGGCGAGTGCCCGGGCGAGCGCCGAGCTGCTATTGATTGGCACCAAATAATCCAGGCAGGACCTCATCTGAGAAAGTCACTGATCTTTCAACTCCAATTAACATTGATTACCCGCACCTTTTGGGCGACTATTTAAATGACTCGGAGATTAATAGGCTGGAAAATATCAGAAGTGAAGTGTTATTACCCAGGCTGGAGTGGCTGCTTTGACCATCGCTGGGAAGGAGAAATTCAAGCTGCGTCTTTGGTCCTGATGGATAGGGAGGAGATGGGGGGGATGTAGGAGGCCTGAGAGCCCGGGAATGGGCAGTCAGGTAAAGTCCTGTCTGAGGAATAATTGTAATGGTCATCGGTTGGTTTATCTGGCAGGTGGTGAGGGGTGACAGGTGACCCTCTGCCATCCCTTGGGAGAACTCCCAAATTTCACCGGCAGCCAGGGACCAAAGCATCCCCACTGAGAAGTCCATTTTTAATGGAGAACAGGTTGTCCTGTCTCATGGGAGCAGGGAAACGCCAAGGTTGGGGCATTGCACAGTTCAGAGGCAGCTGCCAACGCAATCAAATGAGGTTTTCACACTAATGGGAGAAAAAAAAAAAAGGATATAAAAAAAAAAAAAGGAACAAAAGAAGAGGTAAAAGGTGACGGGAGAGAAACAGCATCAGCAAATCGCGGCGAGGCGAGTGAAGGACTCGGGAGGAACAGGCAGCGTTATCGCTGCCTTGTGCGGGTTTCTCCTGCCCTCTAGCTCCGAGCGGAGCCGGGGCCGCCGCCGAACCGCCGCAGGTTGTCACCCCGGGGGGCTGAACACCAGCACAGGGGAGGCTCAGGAGCATCAGGGAGATTTGGGGCTTTCAGACGGTTAAATCCCAACAACCAGCATCCAGCCTGCGGCAGCTGTAAAGCACCAACATTCCCCTCATTTTCACAACAACAGCAACAACAACAACAACAAAAGGCGTAGGAAGATTTTGGCGAAATTATGCTTAAAAACAGGCTGTGCGTTTGATTCTCAGGCGGGGAGACGCCGCTTTCGGGGGGCTGTGCCCCCGAGGGGTACTCACTTGAAGAAATCCTCCTTGCAGTAGACGCTGCCGGCCCGGGAGAAGCAGCGGTCGGCCAGCTGCATCTGGCAGTCGGCACACTTGAGGCAGGAGCTGTGCCAGTGCCGGTCCAGGACCTTGAGGATGAACTTGTCCAGGATGTGCTGGTTGCAGCCGGCGCACTGGGGGATCTCTGGGCAGGGGGCGAGAGGGATGGAGAGAAGAGCAGCGTCAGCCCCCGCAGCCCCCTCGGCCCCGCGGGGCCCCCACCCGGCTGGCAAAGCCCCGCCTGTGCACATGCCAGGGCTTTGGGAGGTGAGGAGGTGCCACCCCTCACCTCGCTGGTGTCCCAGCACAGCTTCCTTCGCAGACCTTTGCCAAAAGCCTCTGGGATAGCAAAGCTCACGGTCCCACCGGCTCCTCTGGACACAGACACACACGCTTTTCCTTTCTGCACCCCCGTTTTTCAGACCATGTCCTGCTCCCTGACACCTGTTTCCCTGCCTTCCTCTCGCTCCCTCTGGAATGGCATCCCACAGCGCCCAAACAGGAATGCAGCTTGTTTGTCCCCATGGGCCAGGGGTTCAGCTGTGGGGTCCCAGCTGTGACCCGGGGGTGCAGGGCACCTCCACATCACCTCCATATCCAAAGGTTTTGTCAACATGGACAAAAGTCTCTTCCCGTCCGCTCCCGCTGCATCCTGAGGACCACGAGCCACACGGGTGGAGTGGCCAGTGCCCAGTGCCCCTCTCCCTGCAGTGCCAGGGCATCACATGCCTTTGCATCCTCCATGGTCCAACATCCCTTTGGACTCTGTTTTTCCTATGATGGGGACAACCTGCTTCCTCCCATCCAGCCAGGGCATTACAGACTCCTGTCGCTGGAAACAGCTGGAAAACGTGGGCTGAAGCAAGGCCAAGCTGGAGCAGAGTTATCCAGGGGTATCGGGTCTAGTCCCATCCAGCCCTCCCCACATCCAGTCTCTCACACTGTGGGAAGATGCTCGCAGAAGGAAAGCTTTTCCTATGGAAAGATGTATCCCTGGCCACCCAGATTCCTACACAGTGTCCGCCTACAAATGCACAGCTTCCATAGATCCGGAGAGCTGGATATTTTTTTCTCTCTCAAGCCCCATAGCTTGGAATAAATGGGAGATACAGCAAGAGTCTGCAGGAGCAGACTTCCCGGTAAAAGCCAGGCACATAAAGCTGACACACACACATGGAAGCAGATGGATGTGGGGGGAAAATCCACCACCATGCCCAGAGCTGGAGAGTAGGAGCAGGAGAGATGGTTTGTACAAGGGCTGCTCCCTCCCCAGCCTGAAGCCGCTGGCAGACAATTCCAATGGCGAAAAGGGGGTGTTTTTTGGGAATTACGCTGCTCCAAATGCTGGGGAGGCTTAGGAGGGGCTGGATTGTCACCAGCCGGAGTGGCACAGCCAGGGTGCAAAGGACAAGGGATGGGAACGGTGGAAGAACGTGTCCCTGTGCTGCCCAAGGCATGGGAGAGGTGGTGGAGAGGGAGAGGGGGAGCTTCTGGCCTGGGTGCTACCGGGAGGGGAAAAGGGGAGAAAGGGGGAATAAAAAAGGAAAAAGGGAAAGGATTAAAAAAAACTGGAAAATATTTTTTATAAAGGAGAAAAATTAAAAAGGGAAAAGGCTTTGAAAACGGAAAAAATATTAAAAAGGAAAAAAAAGATAAAAAAAGGAACAAGATTAGAAAAGGAAAAGTATAAAAAGGAAATAGATTTTAAAAAGAAAAATATTTAAAAAGGAAAAGGATTAAAAAAGGGAAAATATTTTAAAAAGGAAAAATATTTTTAAAGGAGAAAGATAAAAAGGAAAAATACTTAAAGGGGGGGAATTTTCGAAAAGGATGAAGGTAAAAAAGGAAAGGAAAGAGAAAAAAAGGAAACGGGAAAAATAAAAAATAAAGGAGAAACGAAAAAGCGTGAGAGAAGAGAGAAAAGGAGTTAAATGGGACAAGGGAGGGAAAGAGAATAAAGGAAAGGGGAGAAAGGGAAGAAAAGGGGAAAGGGGAAAAGGAAAGAAACCGGGAAGAAGCAAAAAAAGAGGAAGGAAAGAAAGAAAGAGGGAGGAAATAGGAAAGAATGTGGGAAGAGGAAAGAAGGGGGAAAGGAGAAAATTAAGGCGGGGGGGGAAGAACACAGAAAATAATCATATTGTTACAGCCTCAAACAACAGTATTTCAAAATCCTTTGGGGTACTGACACGTACCTCACGTGAAGGCATCTTATTTCATTCCCCAGGTTAGACAGTTACAGCCCCAGAGCCCTTCTGACCGTAGTTATTGCTGGCATTTAAGCCTCTGTCGCATTAACAACAGCAGAATAAATTTAAAAAGCAAAATTTCTACAGCTTTCATAGGTCCCTGTTTTCCTTCTCGCTTTGGGAACACCTGGATGCTTCACTCCCCTCCTTCCACCCCCGCGGCTGCAGGTCGGCACCAGCCACATTTTCCGCACCGGATTTGTTAAACCTGTTCGGGAGCGATGCAAAAGCCGCTGGCACCGGCGATGGCACCGGCTCAGCATCAGCCCGAGGAAATCCTTCTCGGTTATCGCACAAACGCCCGTGCGCCTTTAGGAAACATGTTTTATATAGAGATGATTGTTTGTATAACACGTGCCTGTATTTATACGCACACATCCTACATGTGTGCATACACACACTCACAAGCTAACAAACACCTTCCTCCTCCCTAAGAGCAGCAACGCATCTCAGTTTTCAACAGGCAAACAACTGCAGCCGGTAACACAATATTTCCCTTCGAATTTCCAGAGAAAACTATTTTTTTTTTCCTCCAAGGAGAGACGGATTTTCCTTCCAATCTCGCTGCAGATGCACAGCACCAACCCCATGCACCGTGCGTGCAATGATGTCTGTGTGTGCACACAGAAGTGCAGAGCTCGCACCCACTTGGCTGCTTTCCCCTTCGCATAATAATAATAATAATAATAATAATAATAATAATAAAGGGGGAGCTGCCAGGGGAAGCAGGAGATGTCCCAGTCAGCCCACTGGTTTGCAGAGAGAAAACATCTCGAATTCAAGCCCCGCGACCTGCTTTGTGCTCTGCAACGGACGCGGCTGCCTCCCTGCCTCGCATTCATTGCGCTCGTTGCCGCTAAATTACTTGGTAGAATAGGAATAAAGTTAATGGATAGAATTGATACGAAAGGAATAACGCCCCCCCTTGCTGTCTTTGCCCACCAGCAACCCCGGGCTGGCTCCGTGCGCGGGGTGCTTTGATCGATGCTGCGGGGCGGGGGGGGAAGGACACAGCCGCGGGGTCCCCTCCTTTCCACGGCGGGACCACCCCAGGGATGCAGCAGCCTCAATACAAACCGCTTCCCGGGGGATGGGGGGGAAGTTTGGGAGTCACTCCCCTCCCCGGGGTGATGTGCCTGCCGCCGGGATGGGGGGATTTGGCCGTATCCCATTAAAACCCGTGGGCAGATCCGCAATCCCCCGCCTCCCCACGCAGCCTCCCACGCGCGGGGGCCCGAGCGATGGCCTGGCAGGGACCCCACGCCCCCACCGCCACCGTGATTTATTAGCGGCGGGTCCATCCTCCAGCTCTGCTTCTCCCCGACGGGGAAAAAAAAAAATAAAGAAATAACGATGGAAACGAAACAAACTCGCCGGTGGCCTCAGTAATCCCTCAGACCGCAAAACCCCCTCTGAAACCGGACGGGGGGGTGATGCGGGGGTAGCGGCGGGGGGGATGCGCTCCCCGGTGCGCCCCCAGCCCACCCCACCGGGCACCGCGGTACCGAACCACCCCCTGTTTTTGGGTTGTGTTTTGCTCTTCTGAGGGGAAGGGATGGTCACCCGCCGATGCTGCAGAAAGGGTTCCCGGGAATGCGGGTGGAAAACCGGAGCACAAAGGCGGCCCCAGTTACCCCCCACCCGCGGTACCGGAGCCTGCACCCAACCCAAGGAAAGCAACAGATCGGGGATTCCTTAAAAAGTCTTTCTGCGGGGAGGAAACCTCATTCCTTCACATGCAAAAGCCCTCCAATTCATTTCTCTGCTGCGGGCAAACGACTTTCCCAGCGGCGATTAATCACTCCCCCCCTCCTCCAGCCCCTTGGCCAGAGCCTGCCGGCACCCGGGCAGCGTTCCCACAGGCTTTGGCACAAGTTTCGGCTTCGGTGAGATTTGCAAAACAATATTCATAAATAATATTCGGAATTTTATTTTTAACAGTCCCGTCTGCAAGGCTGAGCTGTAGCTGGGTCTGTCGGGGGCGGGGGAGGAGGGGCTCGGCTCCCCAAAATCCTGCAGAAGAGGGTGATGTAAAGAGGATGCTGTAGGACACAGTCTCTGCTAAAATAAGGTGGTTAAATAGAGAGGAAAATCTGCGATTTAATAGCGATTAGAAATTAAAATGTCACGGATTTTCCTCGCACATACGATGAAATACCGAGGTGCTGCTGGTGACTGGGGGGAGACCCCGGCTCCCCCTTGGGAAGGGGTCCCGTGCCCAGGCGCAATTCCCTTTGGCCCAGAGAGGCTGTGTACTCCGTAACTGGGGCAGGATCAGGCCCCAAAGCTGTCACGACATGAAAACAGGTGGCTGGGAGCTGGCAGCGGCCGCGGGGCTCGGGCTGGGGCAGCGGGAGAACCACACAAGGATGGAAACTTTTATAGCAGCCCACCCTTCTCTGTTTGACTCCTGCCGCTATTTTTTTGCACTTAAATAAACAATGATAATAATAATAATAGCAATAACAGAAATTATAGCAATAGTAATAGTAGTAGTAGTAATAATATCTCGTTGGATTCTCTCCTGCTAATTGCTGACATCCATCAGTCGGCACAGGAATGACAATGTCACGGGCAGGGGAGTTTGGTGGAGCCCAGAAGGGCCAGAGCAGGAAGCTGTGCTGGGGTGATGCTGCTCCAGAGTGATTTAGGCACCTCATTTCTCCCTAAATCAGGGGGACCCCGAGGCTATAGAAGTGACCCTGCGGCTGGGAACCGGTTAGGATGCGGCCGTGGGACAGACCCTGGCTGTGTCCGTCCCTGCACCGGCGCCGGCTCTGTGCTCCTGACCGGGATTTTTCTTCCTCTCTGCTGCGGTGAAATACGGCTAAACGGGCCCGCCTGCCCCCCTCCCGGAGCCCAACAACGGGAGCGAAACGGGGGATAACGGGGACAGGGCCCCCCAGCAGGATGGGGACCGGCCGCCAGCAGCCTCGGGCAGGGGCACCGGCCTCGCTCCCCACCAAACACCCACGGAAAACGAATTACAGCTGCTCGGGGGGAGCGGGGCCCGGTGCGGGGCTCGGAACGGCGAGGGGGACTCTGGGGGCAAGAGCGAGAGCTGGGGGAGGGAACCTGGCACGGAGTGGGCAGGCGAC
This sequence comes from Pachyramphus minor, assembly GCA_013397135.1. NCBI lineage: Eukaryota > Metazoa > Chordata > Aves > Passeriformes > Tyrannidae > Pachyramphus > Pachyramphus minor. The sequence goes on along the minus strand of VYXB01001951.1, from coordinate 1,001,241 downwards.
AGGGTGCGCACCCCCCTCTTACCCCGTGTGTCCCCCTGACCCCGGCAGGGCTCTCCCAGGGCTCAGGCCCGTTTCTACCCCCCCGCCTATCCCCGAGCTCTCCCCCATTGCCTGGGCTCCCTCCCTTCAGCCTTTCCGGTGCCGCTCTGGGGGGTCCGAGCATCGCCCGACTGCCACCGGCGGGGTCCCCCCGCTCCGGGCCCGCAGGGACGGCCCGGGTCTCGGGAACCGTTTGGAAACGGGGAGAAAATAAATTAAAATAATAATAATACTCGGGGAGGCCACATCTGCTCGCCCGCGCACCGGCCACGGCCACCCCCCACCATCCATAGGGAGTAAGGGGGGGTTGACGGCCCCTATGGCTCACACCCGGCTGCCGGCGTGTCCTGCTCGGGTCCATCCACCTGTGGGGTCCATCCGCCCCTGTGCGCGCACACACACACACACGCGTATCCTATTTGCACCCCCAAGAACGCGCTACCTGTAGCTGCCTTTTGGACAGACACGGACACGGCGGCACCGCTCCCCGGCGCCCGGCCGGGCTCGCCACCCCCGTATAACCCGCACGCACACCCGCGGGTCCCTTCCCACCGCCGCCCTTCGCTGCCTTGTCGCGATAAACGATATAAGCGGGGTGTCGTGCGCTGCGGGCCGGGGATGTTCGGGGGCGAGCGGGGGTCGGGGCCACGCACACGCACAGACAGACACACAGACACGCACTTGCACATGCACGGCCGGAGCCGCGGCCGCACAGTCCTCCCCATCGGGGCCGGGCCCGCATCCCCCCGGGGCACCGCTCTCCCTCCCGCGCGCTCCTGATTTTTACGTCCATTAACGGTGCTACACACCGGGAAAAACAACCGGGAAGGGCAGAGCCGGGAGCGACCGGGAGCGGAGGCACCTGCACTCCCGCAGGGCGCTGCCCCGCCGGCCCCTGCCCGCCCTGCCCCGCCGGCCCGGGGCCGCCCTTGCGGCACGGAACGAAGGAGGGAGAAAAGAAGATGGTCCTTACGTTGCACCGGCACACCGAGGATCTCGGGAAGCCCCTTGACAGCCCCTTCGGCAGCGAGCGCGGAGCTTTGCATCATTTTATTGGCCCGGGGGGCGGCGGAGGGGAGCGAAGAGGGGCGCGGGAGCGGCGGGCCCGGCCGGCGGAGCCCGGTGGCGGGAGGTGGCGTGTCCCGGTGCCGTGTCCCGGCGTCCCGGTGCCGTGTCCCGGTGCCGGTGCCGCCTCCCATTCATTCCCCTGCGGGGAGCGCGCGTGACGTCACCGCCCGCAGGGGGGCGGGGGCGGGGCGGGCCGCCAGCGACCAATCAGCGCCCGCTCCGCGCCGGAGAAGGCGGGGCCTACCGGAGGAGAGGCGGGGCTTATGCACGGGGCGGGGCCTGCGGGGAAGGGGCGGGGCCTCAGGATGCCCCGGGGCCGGCCCGGCCTCCAGCGGCTGTCGCGACACAGCGCTGTCGAGACATGGTGCTGTCCGGTGCCAGGGAGCTCTGTCCGGCTGTGCCATTGCTGGAGAGGGTGATGAGCCAAAGGCCGTGATCTCTGCTGTCGGGGCTCAAGGAGCTTCTCACACTCCATGGAAGGCGTCGGCAAATCCCCACGTTGGGCACACAGCTCCAGCCCTGTCCCTCCTGCTGCTGGGAATGGGGGCGTAGTCACGAGAACACCTTTCCTGGCTCCAGCAGACACCGGCACATCGCCATCCCGTTGCTACCTCGCCAACACCAGTTACTGCCCGATGGCTGACACCTCCCCACACCGGTTGTTGCCCAGCGGCTGGCACCTCCCATGGCAAGCTCTGCTTCCACAGGGCGCTGTAACACTCACCTGGAGCCCTTCCCAATGGTGGCTCCCTTAGGGACACACCTGGGCATGGAAAGAGCCAGCCCAAGTCCAGCAGCATGCCCAGCCCGACAGCCCAGCTGGCTGTGGTGGCACAAGGGTGGTGATGCCACAGCCACGGGTCAAAGGGTTCGGCGTGGCTATGGCTCCCAGGAGGATCCCCACAGGACTTTGCCGAAGGAAAACCCCGGGGCAACCCAACCTGTGCCACCAGAGGGAAAGCACCGTGCCGGTACCTGGTGGCAAAGGGCTGAGCAAGGAAGCTCAGAGAAATGGAGCTGAAGTTAAGTCAGAGCGGGTGCCTCGAGCATCACCTCTCCTGGTGCTCACTGCCTCACCGGCTCGGGGACAACGGTGCCAAACAGCCCCGATGTGCTGGGACACCCTGCTGTGCCTGGCCGAGGGGTGCTTAGAGCACTGGGCAGGGTGGAACCCCGAGGTGACACACATGGCAGTGCTGGGAGGGGTGGGAGGATGCTTACCCAGCCACCCTCAGCACAGGGGTACCCTTTCCATGCTTTCGTTCCCACTTGGAAATGAGAATTAGGAAAAGGATTTTCCCACCTGAAAAAACCCTGAACCACCCCCTCAAGAAATGTGCGTGTGGGACAAGCCAGCAGCTGAGGAAAAAAATTAGTTAAAAATAAAAGTAATAGAACACAAAAAATGTATTAAGCCTGAGGGTTTCTTAGGAAAAAAATAAACTTTTTCTACGAGCTGCTGGGTTTTGACCCCCAAAGCTTCATTTTTCCCACCCTGTCAGGCTCATCTCACGCCTCTGGGCAGAGGCTGGTGTGCACTCATTAGAGGAGTTGGTTCACCCACAGAGTCCACAGAGCCCCAAAATCGACTTCCCACGGCAGGGGAGATGAATCCCATCCCCTCCCCTTCTCCCCTAAATCAGGCTCCGGCTCTGAAGTGCATTAAGCACAACCAGCCCCCCGCCGCCCCCGGCCACCTGCGCTCCGCAGCCCCTTGGGCCAGGGGCCACCAGGTCCCCCCAGTCCCCAGCCAGCCGGAGCGTGGCTCCCAGCAGGGAGAAAGGCAGGTCCCTAGGGCAGATTTACGGGAGAATTTTAGCCGGATGTGCGGACAGACGAGCACTGCCCCATCGCCTCCCTGTCCCGCTGCTTTGCATTTCCAACCTATTTCCCTAATTATTCCACCGCTGCTGGGAGTCATCTCCGTCCCCCAGCTCTCCGGCACGCTCTGATTTATCTCCCAGCCGGGATAACAGCTCCCCCCACCCCCTTCTCCTCGGGGAATTCAATTTTCATTCATTTTTCTGCTTTGCCAGATTGATCCGTCCCCCTCTGCCCCGCTCGGGATCACTCATGGCAGCGATGAGTGGGCACAGGGAGTCGCACAGCACCGAGCCCTCACCTGGGGGGGAGCATCGTGCTGCGGGGGGGGCTCCCACCACTAAAAAAACACCCCACCAGCATCTTCCCCTCCCGCTTGCTCACGGCTCACCACATCTTCCCAGCAGAGCGTTCATCCCTTCCTCTCCTTGCAGTATTGCTTTGTTCCCCTCCGTCCTTCCTGCTGTCCATCTGTTCCTCATGTTGGTGGGGGGTTTTTTGGTCTCTTTGGGTATTTTCTAGGTCACTTCTGGGCTTTTTTGGTCTCCTTTGGCTTTGCTTTCGCCAGCACACAGTTATCCCAGCACATGTGGAGGAGGGGTGGTGGAGGTAGACACAAGCTGCTTGCCCAGCAACCCCCCTCTGTGCCCCCCAAAATGCTGCTGGGTCCTTCCTGGGGGGCCCAAGGAGGGAGGTTACAGGTGATGGGTGTGAAAGGCCCCCCTTCAGGCTTTCTCCTTCTCCCAGAGCTAAAACAGAGCCAAGGGGCAGTGCAGAACGGTTGAATGTCATGATTTTCATCAGGCTGCATTTGTGAGGCAGTTTGGGGGGTTCTGTCCCCGCTCAGTTGCCCCACTCCCACCCTGGCATTGCCTGAACCCCTCTGGCCCTGCGGCTGGATGAAGACATGAGCAGCGTGAGGCAATGATGCAAATCCCACAGGGGAGCAGGGACAGTGCTCCTGCACCTTCCCTACCGGGCTTAGTCATTAATCAAATGCAGGTAGACCCCAGAGCTGTGCCGAGACACGGACCCAGCCTCCCCTTGAGTGCCCCAGCGCTGGGCACGTTGGAATTGGGGCTGGTTTGGGCAGCGTGTCACCGAGGGGGACATCGGTGCATTGTTCCCTGGTGCAGCAGGGGGGTTTCAAGGCAGAATTGGGGGCAGATGGTGTAAGGAAAATCCACTCCTGACCCAGGCTGGGGGGTGCAAGTGAGTACCCCCGCCAGGAAAACCCGAGTGGGTTTGGGGGTGCTGGGGAGCTGAGCCAACAGCCAGACTTTGTGCCACCCATGCAGTGAGTTTGCCAGGTCTCAGCCCAGCCCCCCCGAGTCCCCTTGTGTGACAAAACCAGCTCTCCCAACCCAAGAGGGGGGACATCCTTACACGGACAAAGCTGCCACAGCCACCCTTAGGCACGGGGCCACCTCCCCTCTGGGCAGCCCCGGCCACAGCACCATGAGCCCCCAGCACTCCCCGCTTCTGATTTATCCCAATAATTACCCCCTGCCACATACACCTCTACTGTCAGGAGTGGCCTGGAGGGAGGACAGGCGTATTGAGAGCCGGGTACTCACCAGCAGCCGGAGAAAGCCTCTCCTCTCGCAGGCACGGGGCGTCACTAATTGTAATTGAAAATTAATTGGCGCTCAGCGAACCCCCGGTGATTTTATGGCCGGAGCGCGGGTGGAGAAGGGATGCCGGTGGAGAAAGGCTCTTGCCTGCGCCGAGGAGGGAAAGGGAAGAGGGGCAAGGCTGGAGGCAGAGAACGCCGAAGGGGTGGGAGGGTGGCTGTGTGTGTGTGTGGGGGGGGGCGGCCACCGGCCTCGTGGAAAATTAAATTGCACTTGAGGGTAAATTGTATTAGGGAAAAGCGGCCGCCTCACGCCAGCCTGAGGCCATTTGAGTAATTAGCCCCAGGGACCCCCGGGCTCGAGGCAATGCTGGGAAGGGGTAACTCGATCGGGGAGGGCACCTCACGGGGCCCCTGGAGTGAGGACCCCTCAGGACAGACTGTCCCACCTGTGAGCGTGGCCACGGCACAGTCTGATGCTCCCCCTGTACCAGGGCTGGGGTGAGGGCCTGTCCCCAAGTCACCACCCTGAGAGGGTGACACAGTGTCGGGGACACTGAGCTCTGCCACAGCCTCCTGCCTGCGCTGGCCCCTTTGTGCCCTGCGTCGGGGCTCCCCAGGTGTTGGAGGGGGACGCTCCGGTGCCACAGCCCGGGAGAGCCGGGGCCGGGAGGATTGGGACTGCATCAAACAGGATTACGGAAAGTCTATTTACTAGACTCTCTTTTTCCTGCGTGCACGGAGCTTTACGCCGTGGGCCTGTCGGGGGTGCTAATCTGGGCATCCCGCTAACCCCCTTCCGGCAGCGCCCACCTCCCCAGCCCTAATCCCCCACACCCTCCTGCCACAGCCCCCCGTGCACACACCTACAGCATCCCCCTGCCCACCCCTGGCACTCCCACGGAGATATTTTGGGGCTGAGGTAACCGCGGGCAGCCCCACATTGCACTCCCTCGGTCCCATACAGGGGAGCAGCTGGCGGGGAGGGGGTGCAAGGGAGGTTATTGATGTTGGGGGTAAACCCCCCAGGGAAATCAAGGAGAAGGAGGCAGCAGAGATGAGACCTTCCCCATCCATCACCCGGCGGTGGGCAGGGCTGGAGGGACTCAGCCCCCCCTCCCAACACTGGGACGAGGCCACCCAGTACCCGACTAAGGGACATGGCCAAGGCCAAGTGGGCCAGTGGTGGCAGGACACGGGTGCCAGCACCACAGCCCCTGGAGGAGTGACCACGTACAGGCATTAAAGAAGGAAAGATGGAACAAGGCAATTTATTTCAAGGGCAGGGAGGAAGGAGGGAAGGGATGGGGGAGGTAGAGCTCCTTGTGCCTGGGCAGGAGCAGAGTCTGCTGCCCCACTCCCCATCCTGCCAGCCCTCGCCTCCCACCTGGGCAAAGTGAAGATATCAAGAAAAAGGCTCCAAATCGGATTGACACCCCCCCTCCCCCTTAATAAAGTTTATTATCGGCCGGGCTCTAATCCTTTTAAATCCCCCACGCGGGGGGATGGGCCAGGATTAGGAGAGGGCAGCGTAATCCCAATGAATTTGTTACAGGGGGATTTAGGCAGCGCCGGGTGAGCAGATGGTCCCAGCCCTGGCTCTGGAAAACAACCATTTTCCTTAATGATTCCTAACAAGGATAAAAGGGCAGAGAGAATCGGGGACAGGCGCAGGGGGCCCACACCCACAGAGGTCCTGCTCCCCAGGGATGCTGCCGTGTGTCTCCCTGCTCTGGATCGTGGGCATGGCCAGCCCTGAACTGCAGCTCCACAGCTTGTGCCAACTTTCTTCCAGCAGCTTCCTGGTCCCCACCCATTCTCTTCCCCTTGCTCTGCCTGAGGAGAAATCATGAGCCACCCCAGGGACAGGGACATGGCAGCTGTATGGGGTGGCGGTGGGCGGGGAGAAGGAAGGGAAGGGTAATGTCTACAGGTGCATCTCAAAGCAAAAAGCAGGAGAAAATGTACAATCATAATTAAAAATATTTAAGGGATTTTTTAACGAAGCGCTCTTCCCAGGGTGACAGGGAGGCTGGAGCTGGGACGGCAGGAAGGAGAGATGGCACCCCAGTGTGCCCACACGGCTTGGACCAGGCAACACAGCAGGACAGGCGTCGGCAAAAATAATTTATTCCACTAAGACAAGCAGAGAACGAGCAACAGCGCAGGGAGGGGGTGAGGAAAGGTGGATGGGGGGGGTCAGGCCCTGTCTCAGAGAAGTGGGACACAAAATGCAGCTGAACCCATGACTGCCACCCCCACTCATCAGCCCCCGCTTTTGGGGGGTTAAACCCCCATCCTCCTGGCCCCACTAGTGGTTGGACCCCAAAGGGCTGCTCCTCAGCACAGGACTGGACTTCCCAGTTTGAAACCAGCCCAGTGCCCGGGAGCTTCCAAGGGCAGCTGGGTGCCAAAACACAAACCACTGCTGGCATCCCAGCTCCTGCATGCCCAAAAACATGGCACTGTGACCAAAAACATGGCACTATGACCTGAGAGGGGGATGCTCCAACACCTTCCCCCCAAAAAACAGCCCTACACCCTCTGCCCCGTACCTGGGTGAGGCGACTGCCGTGACTGGCGCAGCTCCCAAGGGGGATGCGCCAAACCCCTTCCTGCTGGGGGGAGCAAAACGCTGGCCCAGGGGTGCTCTGACCCAGCCCACCCTCCCTAGGCACAGCCCCCAGCCCCCCAGCCCCTCTCAGGCCAAGGGGAAGCCAGGGCGGCCTTTCCGGGCGCGGGTGCGGAGGCGGAAGAAGGTGTACATGGCCAGGAGGCACATGGAGGAGAGGAAGTAGAGGGCGACGCAGAGGCTGATGTCCAGGCGGGAGAAGCCCAATCCAAGCACCCGCAGCCAGGGGCTCCTCCGCAGGCTCTCCCCGACATCCTCCTCCTCCTCCTCCTCCCGGAGCAGGATGCCGGGCGCCCGCCGGCGCTCCCTGCCCTCAGCAGCAGCCCGGGGCAGGGCGATGGTGTCCCGCTTGCTGATCCTGCGGCGCCGGCCGGCCGCAGCCCGCAGGGCCTGGCTCTTGAAGTGCTGCTCGCTGAAGGAGTCCAGGTCCACGATGTCCTCGCCCGCCTCCCGCAGCTTGGGGTTCAGCCGCACGATGCTGGGGCGCCGCGGCTCCGGCCGCCCCCCAACCCTCGCCTCACCCTCCGTCTCCTTGTCCTCCTCTGCCTCTTCTCGCCCCCTCTCCACTCGCGGGCCCTCGGTGCCCAGCCTGGGGTCCGTTCCCTCCCTGGTGCCAGGGATGGGGTCGGGCTGGGCATAGTCCATGTGGATGTTGGCCGGGGAGAAGTGTGCCTTGAGGAAGGTGACCACGGCCGGCTCATCCCAGGCATGCACCCCCCGCTCCTCCTTGTGGCACTGGGGACACATGTCCGGCGGAGGCCACTGCAGCTTGGGGAACTTGGGGTCCTCCGTGTCACCTCCTGCAGGGACCGGAGCCAGCGAGGGGGTTAGAGGGGACACGTGGCACCTTCCCTCTGTACTGGTATAAACACGCTGGAGAGGCCAGCAGCTGGGGATGGGGACATTTGGAGGAGCCATCTTGGGAGGAAGGGTCCTCCGAGGGCACGTGGCAGCTTTGGAAAGCTCCCTGCAGCTTAACTGCATCTCCAGGGCAGTCTGAAGCCAGGTGACCAGCTGCTGTCCCCTGTGATGGGGGACAACAGGATGTCCCCACCGCTGCACTCTGCAGCCATTGCCAGATCCATCCAGGAGCAGGGATGTTCCTCCCCCTCACCTCCCCTTGTCCCTGGGGAAGCCGCTCTGACTCCCCTCCTGGTAGCCCCCCTTACCCGCCAGGCGAGCGTTGACCTCGTTGTGGTGGGACCAGAGCCAGAGCATGGCCTCCTCCCGGCTCGACACCCGGTCCATGGACTTGGCCGCCATGGCCTCGAAGTGCTCGGCGCACTCCTGGCAGCCGAAGAAGTGCCGGACGTAGCAGCGCATGGTGCTCAGCACCTCCAGTGGCAGCTCTGGGGGGAGGTAGAGGATGGGGGGGGGAAAGGGAGAGTGAGCCCAGACCTCACAGTGCCACCACCACACTCCCACAGTTGAGGTGGCAACCGCACACCGTGACTCTGTGAGTTCTGTGCCCCCTGCAAACCCGCCTCTGGATGAGGTGAAGAAGGGGGGATACAAGCCTTTGCCTGCACACAGCCCCCCTGCCCATGCCACAGCCCACCCAGACACACCCTGTCTGAGCCCAGTTCCCCCAGGGATGCCCATACCTTTGTCAGGGCCGTTCTTGGCAGCCTGGACAGTCAGCAGGTGGAAGATGGTCCAGAGCCCACAGGGGTAGCCACGGAAGTGGCGTTCGCTGCCCTGGCAGCCCACCCAGGTCACGTTGGTGGGGAGCACAGCGGGGTTGGAGGCCTGGTGGACAGACAGACAGGTAATGCCAGCGGGGGGGCAAGGGGCAGGGGTAAGGAGAGCAGGGCCCAGGGTCCCTGTGGGCATCTTACATCTTTGTTATTCTTCATGGCCTCCTTCAAAACGTCGCGGGGCAGCTCGGGTTCTGTCCAGTTCCTCAGCCAGTCATCCAGGGTCTGCAGGTAGGTCTGCACACAGGGGCGCCCAGGGAAGTACTGCAGAGGGGGGAGAGGGCTGAGGAAACACAGACTCCATGCTGGGAGCAGCAGGGCAGCCTGCAGGTACCGCTGGCTCACCAGGACAGGCACCGGGCAGCACCAGCACCCTCTGTGCTGGAGGGCAGTAGAATCCTGGCAAGGTTTTGGTGCCTGTGTCCAAGGGGCCGGGGGCTGTGCCTTGTCCCCCCATGGCTGGCAAGTCCCCTGTGTGCATGTTCAGCCTCCAAACCTCAGCCCCAACTGAGGGAAGCAAAAAGCCACTCTGACCATAAGTCTGGCAAAGCCGATTAGCAGCTGCACTTTAAAACCACTCCAGGGACAGGGGCCAGCATGTGCCACTGATGGATGGACAGACAGAGGGACCGAGGATGAGACCAGCAGCACACAGGAAGAGTGATGGGGACATGAAAGAAAGGAGCATTTTGCTAAATCTGACCTGTTATTTTTGGGCCTGTGGGGAATCACAGCAGAAGACCCAAACACACAGACTTCATCTGTGACCTGATAGTTCTGCTGCACTGTCACCCCGGCTCCTGGGACAGGAGGAGGCTTTGCCATGCAAATCCCTGCTTTCCAGGCTCCTTTCCACATTAGGATTTTTACCTCTCTCCTTGCCTTTAAATACCTCTTGGCATCGCAACAGTTAAAGCTTGGACCTGCTGGCTGAGTTCCCTCAGGCTGAGCCCTGGGCTGGCAGCAATCCTGGGGATGCTGCTCCGTCCTGTGGATGAGTGCAGGAATGGCAGCTCTGGCTCAGCATCCTCGGGGAAGCACCAGCACCCACACCCACCACTACAGCTCACTGAGGGGAAGGTTTGCAGGAAGGATTACTAGTGGATCAAATAAAACCACTGCTGCTCCCCACCACCCCAGCCAGGGAGCTGGTGTGATGGGGGGGTTATTTCCCTAACTCTGTGGTTCCCATTAATGGGAGAAAGAGTGAGGGTGATGGTTGGGGGCAAGCAGAGGAGGAGCCACATGAAGCTCTGAGCTGAGGACTTCAGACTTGCTGCACCAGTGGCTCATGTTTGGAGCTCTTTGCTGGGGAGGAGCAGACAGGAGTGGAAGCAGGGCATGTCTTGCACATGTGCAGGGTCCAAACTGAGCATGAGACCCTGTGTGACAAAGGAGGGAGCAAAGAAAGTGGGCATGGCCAGGTGAAGGTCTGCCAAGGAGCCCAGGCTGTGACAGGGATGGGGACAGGGCTCCTGCAGACCTAGTGGTGAAACCTCAGCCAAAGGCAGCACTCAGTCACAGCAAGAAATTAAACTGCCCTGCTTGTGCTGGCTCAAAGCTCCCACTTCAGCTTCACAAAGCCTAACAGAGAAGAAAAAAGGAGACCTTAAATTAGGCTCTTCCAGAGCCTGACTCAGAGTGGGAGTCCCTTTCCTGGACTATTATCAAAGGAGCCTGCAGCGATCAGCTCCTGGAGCTGAGCATCGAGATCAGAGACAAAAATGCCTCTGACCATCTCTGACAACCCAGCAGGCAACAGCCTCTCTTCTGAAAAGACCTGCTGCCTCGACACCTCCTGCAAGTGCCAGTCATGCTCTGCCCACCAAAGCAGACACCCCACATCTCGTTTGAAACACTCCAGCACCCTCTCTTGCTGCTTGTTGGGACTCTGGGCCGAATTTGGACATCCACAGGGTAGGGAACTGTCTGGCAGCAGCCGTGGGATACGCTGAGCACCAGGACACAGGGCTCACAGCCAAGGTCGCCACGCTTCGCTCCCCGCGAGCGCTGGGACGTGGTGGCCCGTACCCTGCGCCTGCATGTCACAAACAGCTCCACGGAGGCACAGGCACTTCTCCCAACACCGAAAGCTCCTCACCTTCACCAGCGCAGCCACGTAGCACTTGAAGGCAGCCAGCTGTGCTCCCGACAGCGCCGAGGCTCGCGCAGCCTCCACCCGCAGCGAGTAGTGCAGAGCGGACTCCAGGTCGGCCATGTACAGCTTGGAGCTGGGGAGGGCAGCGCAACACCAGGGTCTGTCAGCCCCTTAACCCGCACCCCCAGACACCCAGCCACGACTCGGGGTTCTCCCAGGGGAAGGGGCTGTCCCAGCCCTTTGCCCACCCGCGGCCAAGGTCCCTCCTCCTCCTCCCCCCAGCCCCGGGTTCCGCAGGACGGTGTCGGGGGCTCTGACCGGTCGGCGCGGATCAGCGGGGCCATGTCGGTCTCGTTGGAGGTGCTGGTGGTTGTGTTCAGCTTGTAGGAGCCGCGGGTGATGCCCGAGAGCGTGCGCAGGTAGTAGGTGTAGAAGGAACGTGCCTCGATGTGCCTGTGAGGAAGGAGAAGCCGTGAGCACGTCCCTCTTCCCTCCCAAACAGCCCCTGACCCCAAGGAGGAAGCAAAGGAGATGAAGGCAATAGCCAGACAGGCAATCAGACCTGGGGAGTGCATGTGGGGTGGTCTGTACTCTCCACCTGCCCTGGCAGTGGGTATCCTGACATGCAATCTGGAGTAGAGCTGAGCCCCAGGCAGGCATGCCACACCACCTCCAGGCAGATGTAGTGTGGGGATGGCTCAGACACAAGCCATTTTCCCTGCTGCTAGCTCCAGGCAGGGCTGGCAGTCCTGTTCAGTGCCCACCAGCAACCCTCTACCAGCCTCCCCAACCCAGCCACTGTCTCCTTCCTTCCTAGTGAACTGTCCAGCAATTACAAAGGAGCAGAGAGAGATGGAGCACAAGCCTGGCACCCCACCAGCACCCCCAGAGCCACCCCGCCGTGTCCCACACTCACACAGGCAGGCGGGAGAACGAGCCGTTGCGGAGGAGCAGGTACCCAGAGGGGAAGGTGGTGACCCCAAACTTCTCCACGAGCTCCTCCTCGCTGCTCAGCACCCTCCTCACTGCCACATTCTCGTACTGCAGCATGTCCAGGGCCACCTGCAAGCCCCAGGGTCAGATTAGGCGGGGCAGAGGGATCTCCAGCCCCACCAGGGATGCAGCAGGGCTGTTTAATGCCCTGTGTAACTTTGCACCTGCTAAGCCACATGCAAGCTGAGCAGGGAGCCTGCCTGGAGAGAACTTCCCTGCCAAAGGCACCCAGAAGTTACCAGGCACCAGGGACGTGCACTCCAAGAGATATGGGGGATAAAGGCAGCTGTACCCACCTCCCTGCCCACAAAGGAGTTGCTCTTCTCAAAGATCAACGCCAAGTACTGGTCCTTGTTCCTCTGGAAGAAGGTGCGAACCTCCTCCGCGCTGCAAGAGAGAGGAGGGTGGCAGCAGGTGCCTCAGCATCAGCAGGATGCTCTGCCCTCCCACGCAGAAGGAGCAGGACTGGGATCTGGCAGGGAATGCTGGTGCAGGCTCAGCCCCACCAAGCCAGCAGTTCCTCCCTGCTTAAGTTTCCAGCCCAGTTTTCTGCTCCGGTACATGGGCTTTGAGAAAACCCACCGGGGTCGGCCAAGGAGGTGAAAAACAAAGCACAGGCAGGGCAGGGGAGGGTAGGAAGGGATTAAACAGCAATGAATCTGAACCAGGCCCAGTGGGATTTTTTTGACTAGGACACAGAGGCACCAGAGACCTGAAGCAAAACCCCAGCTCAATCATTGCTTCGGGAAATCCAAATGCTCCCTCCCAGGACAGTGGAGCAACTGCCTTGTCTGGCAAAGACAACTCAGATCCCAAAAACATTGTCCAGAATCAAGAAAACTGTTTTTCAGGACAGTAAAAACTCCTAATGGCAGAAGCCTCACTCAGCATGTCATGGCACTGCCATGTCCCCAGGAACTGGGGACCCAGGAATTGCCTGCTCTAACTAAGGCTGATGAGCAGGTTCATTAGGAGATGCAACAACATGGCCCATCTCATCCGGGCCATGTAAATGGCTCTACCCTGGCCAGGTCATCTGTGTCTCCCTGGAACATGGGTGACACAGTGGCTGCTCCACACTTGGTTTTGGTTCAGGATGTCCCAAGAAACCTGCTCCCCATGGGACAGAGGCCACCAGAGCCACCCCCACACCCCAGTGCCCCTACCTGGCCGGTTCCAGTGGAGGACAGGCAGGTGGCCAGGAGTCTTGGCTCTGCTCAAGATTGGTGATGATGGCATGGCGCAGGTCCTCGACCGTGGCACTGGGATCTGCAGGGGGACAGGATGCCAAGGGGTCAGTCCTGGGGAAGCCAGTCCCACGGGGTGAGTCAAGGGGAGCTTCTTGGAGCTGACCCCACCAGACTCCCTGATATCCCAAGGTATGGGGTGTGGGGGCAGCAGGGACGTTCACACTCAGGATAAAAACTCCCATGGCTCTGAATACTCACTGGTAATCCTTATCCCATCCTCTGCCTTCTTGCTAAAAGCTCTGAAGAACTAAGAGAGGAAAAAAAACCACAATGGGAAACTGGAGTGAGCATTTGGAGTGGGACGGGGGGCAGTGCAGCCCAGCAGGCTGAGGCTGCCCATGGACCAGCTCTGCCTCAGGTTCCCCACAGCACCACAGCACATCAACTGCCACCAGCCACCACAGAGGGAGCTCCCAGCTGTGTTCCCATCTTTTGGGACATCCTTGGAGGGGTGGGATGCAGGGGAAGCTGGGAGCCTGTCCAGCCAAGGGCTGAGCACTGGCTGGCAGCAGAGCAGGTATCTTCAGCGGTCCTACAGAGGCAGATGGAACCTTCCCAGTCCTGGAAACCACTGTTTCTCTGCTCCAGAGCTCTGACAAAGCAGGAGACAGGGGGTTTCCCCCTCTCCTGGCCTCCCATAATGCCTCCAGTGTCCACAGTACAGCCACAGCAGCGACAGCAGGTTGCACCAGCCAGGTGTTTGCTTTGCAGGCTGGGCTGGGAGCAGGGACTGTTTGCAAAAGGTGCTTGGCAGGGACAGGGGATGTGAAACAAGTGACTTCTTGGCATAGCCACATCAGCACACCCCCCCGCCCTGGGAGATGCTTCTGTCAGTGTCCCAGGGCAGTGGGTGCTCAGTGAGACCCCAGGGCAGGGCTGGGACCTAGCCAACCTGCCTGGAAAAGCCCCAAATCTGACCCCACCTTGAGCTGACCTGTAAGCTGAGACTGATGGCATGTCTGATAAAACCCTTATCCCTACCCAGTTTCATCTCAAGGCAATACTGGTTTTAACTGCCAGGTTTAGCACCTGGAGTGCTTTGGCTTCACTGCTTGTGTTGGAGCAAGGCTCTGGTTGCAGTGGGAAGTGCTGCAAACCAGGGTATTGACACAGCTAAAGGGCTGGGCACAGGCCCAGGAGGAAGGATGGCACCCTGCCAGCCAGAGCAGGAGGCTCCCAGGAGACACAACCTCCTGCAGCATCCCTGTGCCCTCCTACAAAACCTGACCCTGCAACCTCTCTCTGCCCTCCAACAGCCTTTCCCAGGCATTTTCGATTCAGGATTCAGACTCTCTCCCTTCCTAGGAGAGATCTGGCCTCTACATTCACCACGAAGCAGCATTTTGGTTTTCCCCCTCCCTGTTGCTCCATCACCCAGCAGTTGTGCTGGCTGCAGCCCGGCCACAGCTATGTTTTGAGGAAGGGCAAAACAGCTCCAGCCTGCAAAACCCCAAAGGGAGTATTTTGGTGCAACAGCCCTGTCAACCTGATTGAGCAAGAGCAGGACAGGCCAAAAGGCAGAGCACAGTGAAACCCAGGAAGTGCCCGGCACACTCAGCCCCCACCTTCATCGTGGGGAAGCCGGTTATCCCAAAATCCGAGCACACTTGCTGGTTGTCCTCGTCGGCACAGTCGATGGCTGCCAGGATCACCGCAGGCCTCCACTCTGGGGGGACAGAGATTGATGTCAGCTCAGCCCCTCTGTGGCCCCAAAAATTGCCCTGCTCCCAACAACTGCTGTGGAGACAGCAGCAACCTCCCACTGTGCCAGCGGTGCAGATCCTCCTGTCCCAAAAATCACTGCTTGCCCCTTGCAGGACACCAACCAATGGTCTGAACTGGTGTTTGGTGCCCTACTTTTCGGGCAGCAGGAAGAGAGAAAGCTGTGTAAGGCGGGACCTGGCTTTGCATGCCCTGCCTTCGCCAGTGCTGGAGCTCAGGCAGCTCTGCCCTACGGTGCCTGCCCAGCTGGTTCTGCCTGTCCAGCCTCTGCCCCAGCTCCCGGGAAGAGGCCACTGGGAGAAGGGGAGGGATGGCTAACCACGGCTCAGGGAGAGCAAGGAACATGGGCTCCACCTCATCTCACCCCAGATTAAGGGCACAGTCAATAACCAAGAGGGACCAAGACAAAACCAGGGGCCAAGCCAAGGCACTGCAGCAGAGCACCCCTGGTTTCCAAGCATCCACTCCCCCTTTGTGACTATCCACCACCTCCTCAGTGAGGACCAGCAGGTCCCTGGGGTAAAACACATGGAGAAATGGGGGCATGGAGGCATTTTAAGCAGCTGGCTCTGAAAATCAGCAGGAAAATGGAGAATAAAGCTCTGAAATGGCTTCTTTTTAGTGTAAAGGACACAAGGTGGAGAACACTCAGCCTCTCCTTAGAGCAGGACAGGGAGGGACACAGCACCAGCACATGGATGAGGCCCGTGCCTCCCTAGGCTGGAGCACGTTGGAGGTGGAGACCTGCTGGCACCGTCCTGTGTCTCAGGTGACGGGGCAGGTGAGCTGCTTCCCACTGCCCCAGCACCTGTGGCACAGGAGGGCTGGTGACAAGCCCTGCTGCACGGAGCCAGGCACGTTCCTGGAGTCATCCGCACGTGGTGCCCGCGGGTCACCCTGGCATCCTCCCCACCCAGCCCACTCCTACGAAAATCCACCCGTGGGAACGGGCAGCGAGGATGCTGAGCGGCACGGGGGCGGCTTCCCCGCCCTGCTTCCACGGGCACACGGTCCGCGGTCCAGCCTCCGGAGCGGGGAGCCCTGGGGAAACCTTGTTCTGGAGAGGGGCCAGGAGAGCCGGCGTTCTCCCCGCGGGGCCCGGGCACGCATTCCTCACATCCTGCCCCGTTGGGGAGCGCTGACGGCATCCCCGGGCAGGGACGGCATGCCCTCGGAGGGACGGGATGCCCGGCCGGCCGGCGCCCTGACTCACCCGGCAGCGACGGCGCTGTATCAATTACGGCAATAACAGGGAGCAGCCGCGCGCGCCCCGGGATGCCGCGGGAGGCAGGATGAGCCCCGGCAGGATGAGGGGCATGGCAGCGGCGTGTGCGGGTCCCCAGGCGGGGCTGGGCACCAGCCAGGCCAGGCATCAAGGTCAAAGCCGGGAACAAACCAGCTGGGATTAGTGCCCAGCGCCCTGCCATCCCCATCCATGCGGGCACGGGGAGGAACGGGGCTGAAAGAGGGTCTAGGGGGCAGCAGGATCCCCTTATGTCGGGGGCGGGCTCAGCCTGGGCTTCTCCCAGCTGAAGGGTCTCCAGGGATGCTGCTAAACCAGGCCTGGATATCATGGGGAGGCCCTGGGCACCGTGGGGGGGCTGGGCCTTCCCACCAGGCTGACGCTCCAGGGAGGCAGAGCCGCAGGGGGGTTTTGGGGGGGCTGATGGAGGGTAGAGCAGAGGGGATGGAGGGGTGCTGATGGGGAGGGTGCAGAGGGGATGCAGGGATGCTGACGGGGACAAGGATTCAGGGCCAGGGATGCAGGGAGGATTTAAGAGTGTGGGTGGAGAGGAGGAGGAGGATGACGGGACAAGGACGCAGGAGGGATTTAGGGGCGCTGATGGGGCTTCAGGGGCACAGGGAGGATTTGGGGGTGCTGACAGTGAATAGATAGAGATACAGGGGGAATTTAGGGATGAAGGGGCAGAGGCACGGGGGATTAAATGGGGTGCTGATGGAAGAGATCAGAGA